>OU744316.1:54906727-55205152 GCA_916610145.1 Eristalis arbustorum | reverse complement strand
AAAATCTCAATGTTGCCGGATGCACTCCAAACTCTCAGTATCCATTAATACACACCCCAGGACATGCAAAACGGTGTGCGCACTTCGATGGTAGGCCTAAGAGGGCCGCTGTGGCAGTAGGAAGATGAGCCGTGAGATCCATCAGAAATGCCTTACTAACCACTGCTTGGATTTTGGGGTCAAAATCTCGATGTTGCCGGATGCACTCCAAACTCTCAGGATCCATTAATACACATCCCAGAACATGCAAAACGATGTGCGCAAGCCATTGGTAGGCCTAATAGGGCCGCTGTGGCAGTTGGAAGATGAGCCGTGAGATCCATCAGAAATGCCTTAGTAACCACTGCTTGGATTTTGGGGTCAAAATCTCAATGTTGCCGGATGCACTCCAAACTCTCAGGATCCATTAATACACACCCAAGGACATGCAAAACGGTGTGCGCAAGCCATTGGTAGGCCCAGTAAAGCCGATGTGGCAGTTGGAAGATGAGCCGAGAGATCCATCCGAAATGCCTTACTAACCACTGCTTGGATTTTGGGTTCAAAATCTCAATGTTGCCGGATGCACTCCAAACTCTAGGGTCCATTAATACACACCCAAGGACATGCAAAACGGTGTGCGCAAGTCATTGGTAGGCCTAATAGAGCCGCTGTGAAAGTTGGAACATGAGCCGTGAGATCCATCAGAAATGCCTTACTTACCACTGCTTGGATTTTGGCGTCAAAATCTCAATGTTGCCGGATGCACTCCAAACTCTCAGGATCCATTAATACACACCCCAGGACATGCAAAACGGTGTGCGCAAGCTGTTGGTAGGCCTAAGAGGGCCGCTGTGGCAGTTGGAAGATGAGCCGTGAGATCCATCAGAAATGCCTTCCTAACAACTGCTTGGATTTTGGGGTCAAAATCTCAATGTTGCCGGATGCACTCCAAACTCTCAGGATCCCTTAATACACACCCCAGGACATGCAAAACGGTGTGCGCAAGTCATTGGTAGGCCTAATAGAGCCGCTGTGGCAGTTGGAAGATGAGCCGTGAGATCCATCAGAAATGCCTTTCTAACAACTGCTTGGATTTTGGGGTCAAAATCTCAAAGTTGCCGGATGCACTCCAAACTCTCATTATCCATTAGTACACACCCCAGGACATGCAAAATGGTGTACGCATGTCATTGGTAGGCCTAATTGCGCAGCTGTGGCAGTTGGAAGATGAGCCGTGAGATCCATCAGAAATGCCTTACTAACCACTGCTGGGATTTTGGGGTCAAAATCTCAATGTTGCCGGATGCACTCCAAACTCTCAGGATCCCTTAATACACACCCCAGGACATGCAAAACGGTGTGCGCAAGCTGTTGGTAGGCCTAAGAGGGCCGCTGTGGCAGTTGGAAGATGAGCCGTGAGATCCATCAGAAATGCCTTCCTAACAACTGCTTGGATTTTGGGGTCAAAATCTCAATGTTGCCGGATGCACTCCAAACTCTCAGGATCCCTTAATACACACCCCAGGACATGCAAAACGGTGTGCGCAAGGTGTTGGTAGGCCTAAGAGGGCCGCTGTGGCAGTTGGAAGATGAGCCGTGAGATCCATCAGAAATGCCTTACTTACCACTGCTTGGATTTTGGGGTCAAAATCTCAATGTTGCCGATGCACTCCAAACTCTCAGGATCCCTTAATACACACCCCAGACTTGCAAAACGGGGTGCGACAGTCATTGGTAGGCCTAATAGAGCCGCTGTGAAAGTTGGAACATGAGCCGTGAGATCCATCAGAAATGCCTTACTAACCACTGCTTGGATTTTGGGGTCAAAATCTCAATGTTGCCGGATGCACTCCAAACTCTCAGGATCCATTAGTACACACCCCAGGACATGCAAAATGGTGTACGCATGTCATTGGTAGGCCTAATTGCGCAGCTGTGGCAGTTGGAAGATGAGCCGTGAGATCCATCAGAAATGCCTTACTAACCACTGCTGGGATTTTGGGGTCAAAATCTCAATGTTGCCGGATGCACTCCAAACTCTCAGGATCCCTTAATACACACCCCCGGACATGCAAAACGGTGTGGGCAAGTCATTGGTAGGCCCAGTAAAGCCGCTGTGGCAGTTGGAAGATGAGCCGTGAGATCCATCAGAAATGCCTTTCTAACAACTGCTTGGATTTTGGGGTCAAAATCTCAATGTTGCCGGATGCACTCCAAACTCTCAGGATCCATTAGTACACACCCCAGGACATGCAAAATGGTGTACGCATGTCATTGGTAGGCCTAATTGCGCAGCTGTGGCAGTTGGAAGATGAGCCGTGAGGTCCATCAGAAATGCCTTACTAACCACTGCTTGGATTTTGGGGTCAAAATCTCAATGTTGCCGGATGCACTCCAAACTCTCAGGATCCATTAATACACACCCCAGGACATGCAAAACGGTGTGGGCAAGTCATTGGTAGGCCCAGTAAAGCCGCTGTGGCAGTTGGAAGATGAGCCGTGAGATCCATCAGAAATGCCTTACTAACCACTGCTTGGATTTTGGGGTCAAAATCTCAATGTTGCCGGATGCACTCCAAACTCTCAGGATCCATTAGTACACACCCCAGGACATGCAAAATGGTGTGGGCAAGTCATTGGTAGGCCCAGTAAAGCTGCTCCGGCAGTTGGAAGATGAGCCGTGAGATCCATCAGAAATGCCTTACTAACCACTGCTTGGATTTTGGGGTCAAAATCTCAATGTTGCCGGATGCACTCCAAACTCTCAGGATCCCTTAATACACACCCTAGGACATGCAAAACGGTGTGGGCAAGTCATTGGTAGGCCCAGTAAAGCTGCTCCGGCAGTTGGAAGATGAGCCGTGAGATCCATCAGAAATGCCTTACTAACCACTGCTTGGATTTTGGGGTCAAAATCTCAATGTTGCCGGATGCACTCCAAACTCTCAGGATCCATTAGTACACACCCCAGGACATGCAAAATGGTGTGCGCAAGTCATTGGTAGGCCTAATAGATCCGCTGTGGCAGTTGGAACATGAGCCGTGAGATCCATCAGAAATGCCTTACTAACCACTGCTTGGATTTTGGGGTCAAAATCTCAATGTTGCCGGATGCACTCCAAACTCTCAGGATCCCTTAATACACACCCCAGGACATGTAAAACGGTGTGCGCAAGTCATTGGTAGGCCTAATAGATCCGCTGTGGCAGTTGGAACATGAGCCGTGAGATCCATCAGAAATGCCTTACTAACCACTGCTTGGATTTTGGGGTCAAAATCTCAATGTTGCCGGATGCACTCCAAACTCTCAGGATCCCTTAATACACACCCCAGGACATGCAAAACGGTGTGCGCAAGTCATTGGTAGGCCTAATAGATCCGCTGTGGCAGTTGGAACATGAGCCGTGAGATCCATCAG
Source organism: Eristalis arbustorum (assembly GCA_916610145.1). Lineage (NCBI taxonomy): Eukaryota > Metazoa > Arthropoda > Insecta > Diptera > Syrphidae > Eristalis > Eristalis arbustorum. The sequence continues at coordinate 55,201,752 of OU744316.1, read as the reverse complement.
AAATGCCTTACTAACAACTGCTTGGATTTTGGGATCGAAATCTCAATGTTGCCGGATGCACTCCAAACTCTCAGGATCCATTAGTACACACCCCAGGACATGCAAAATGGTGTGCGCATGTCATTGGTAGGCCTAATTGCGCAGCTGTGGCAGTTGGAAGATGAGCCGTGAGATCCATCAGAAATGCCTTACTAACAACTGCTTGGATTTTGGGATCGAAATCTCAATGTTGCCGGATGCACTCCAAACTCTCAGGATCCATTAGTACACACCCCAGGACATGCAAAATGGTGTGCGCAAGTCATTGGTAGGCCTAAATGCGCAGCTGTGTCAGTTGGAAGATGAGCCGTGAGATCCATCAGAAATGCCTTACTAACAACTGCTTGGATTTTGGGGTCGAAATCTCAATGTTGCCGGATGCACTCCAAACTCTCAGGATCCCTTAATACACAGCCCAGGACATGCAAAACGGTGTGCGCAAGTCATTGGTAGGCCTAATAGAGCCGCTGTGGCAGTTGGAACATGAGCCGTGAGATCCATCAGAAATGCCTTACTAACCACTGCTTGGATTTTGGGGTCAAAATCTCAATGTTGCCGGATGCACTCCAAACTCTCAGGATCCATTAATACACACCCCAGGACATGTAAAACGGTGTGCGCAAGTCATTGGTAGGCCTAATAGATCCGCTGTGGCAGTTGGAACATGAGCCGTGAGATCCATCAGAAATGCCTTACTAACAACTGCTTGGATTTTGGGGTCAAAATCTCAATGTTGCCGGATGCACTCCAAACTCGGGATCCATAAGTACACACCCCAGGACATGCAAAACGGTGTACGCATGTCATTGATAGGCCTAATTGCGCAGCTGTTGCAGTTGGAAGATGAGCCGTGAAATCCTTCAGAAATGCCTTACTAACCACTGCTTGGATTTTGGGGTCAAAATCTCAATGTTGCCGGATGCACTCCAAACTCTCAGGATCCCTTAATACACACCCCAGGACATGCAAAACGGTGTGCGCAAGTCATTGGTAGGCCTAATAGAGCCGCTGTGGCAGTTGGAACATGAGCCGTGAGATCCTTCAGAAATGCCTTACTAACCACTGCTTGGATTTTGGGGTCAAAATCTCAATGTTGCCGGATGCACTCCAAACTCTCAGGATCCCTTAATACACACCCCAGGACATGCAAAACGGTGTGGGCAAGTCATTGGTAGGCCCAGTAAAGCCGCTGTGGCAGTTGGAAGATGAGCCGTGAGATCCATCAGAAATGCCTTACTTACACTGCTTGGATTTTGGGGTCAAAATCTCAATGTTGCCGGATGCACTCCAAACTCTCAGGATCCATTAGTACACACCCCAGGACATGCAAAATGGTGTGCGCATGTCATTGGTAGGCCTAATTGCGCAGCTGTGGCAGTTGGAAGATGAGCCGTGAGATCCATCAGAAATGCCTTACTAACAACTGCTTGGATTTTGGGATCGAAATCTCAATGTTGCCGGATGCACTCCAAACTCTCAGGATCCATTAGTACACACCCCAGGACATGCAAAATGGTGTGCGCAAGTCATTGGTAGGCCTAAATGCGCAGCTGTGTCAGTTGGAAGATGAGCCGTGAGATCCATCAGAAATGCCTTACTAACAACTGCTTGGATTTTGGGGTCGAAATCTCAATGTTGCCGGATGCACTCCAAACTCTCAGGATCCCTTAATACACAGCCCAGGACATGCAAAACGGTGTGCGCAAGTCATTGGTAGGCCTAATAGATCCGCTGTGGCAGTTGGAACATGAGCCGTGAGATCCATCAGAAATGCCTTACTAACAACTGCTTGGATTTTGGGATCGAAATCTCAATGTTGCCGGATGCACTCCAAACTCTCAGGATCCATTAGTACACACCCCAGGACATGCAAAATGGTGTGCGCAAGTCATTGGTAGGCCTAAATGCGCAGCTGTGGCAGTTGGAAGATGAGCCGTGAGATCCATCAGAAATGCCTTACTAACAACTGCTTGGATTTTGGGATCGAAATCTCAATGTTGCCGGATGCACTCCAAACTCTCAGGATCCATTAGTACACACCCCAGGACATGCAAAATGGTGTGCGCAAGTCATTGGTAGGCCTAAATGCGCAGCTGTGTCAGTTGGAAGATGAGCCGTGAGATCCATCAGAAATGCCTTACTAACCACTGCTTGGATTTTGGGGTCAAAATCTCAATGTTGCCGGATGCACTCCAAACTCTCAGGATCCATTAATACACACCCCAGGACATGTAAAACGGTGTGCGCAAGTCATTGGTAGGCCTAATAGATCCGCTGTGGCAGTTGGAACATGAGCCGTGAGATCCATCAGAAATGCCTTACTAACAACTGCTTGGATTTTGGGGTCAAAATCTCAATGTTGCCGGATGCACTCCAAACTCGGGATCCATAAGTACACACCCCAGGACATGCAAAACGGTGTACGCATGTCATTGATAGGCCTAATTGCGCAGCTGTTGCAGTTGGAAGATGAGCCGTGAAATCCTTCAGAAATGCCTTACTAACCACTGCTTGGATTTTGGGGTCAAAATCTCAATGTTGCCGGATGCACTCCAAACTCTCAGGATCCCTTAATACACACCCCAGGACATGCAAAACGGTGTGCGCAAGTCATTGGTAGGCCTAATAGAGCCGCTGTGGCAGTTGGAACATGAGCCGTGAGATCCTTCAGAAATGCCTTACTAACCACTGCTTGGATTTTGGGGTCAAAATCTCAATGTTGCCGGATGCACTCCAAACTCTCAGGATCCCTTAATACACACCCCAGGACATGCAAAACGGTGTGGGCAAGTCATTGGTAGGCCCAGTAAAGCCGCTGTGGCAGTTGGAAGATGAGCCGTGAGATCCATCAGAAATGCCTTACTTACCACTGCTTGGATTTTGGGGTCAAAATCTCAATGTTGCCGGATGCACTCCAAACTCTCAGGATCCATTAGTACACACCCCAGGACATGCAAAATGGTGTGCGCATGTCATTGGTAGGCCTAATTGCGCAGCTGTGGCAGTTGGAAGATGAGCCGTGAGATCCATCAGAAATGCCTTACTAACAACTGCTTGGATTTTGGGGTCAAAATCTCAATGTTGCCGGATGCACTCCAAACTCTCAGGATCCATTAGTACACACCCCGGACATGCAAAATGGTGTGCGCAAGTCATTGGTAGGCCTAAATGCGCAGCTGTGTCAGTTGGAAGATGAGCCGTGAGATCCATCAGAAATGCCTTACTAACAACTGCTTGGATTTTGGGGTCGAAATCTCAATGTTGCCGGATGCACTCCAAACTCTCAGGATCCCTTAATACACAGCCCAGGACATGCAAAACGGTGTGCGCAAGTCATTGGTAGGCCTAATAGAGCCGCTGTGGCAGTTGGAACATGAGCCGTGAGATCCATCAGAAATGCCTTACTAACCACTGCTTGGATTTTGGGGTCAAAATCTCAATGTTGCCGGATGCACTCCAAACTCTCAGGATCCATTAATACACACCCCAGGACATGCAAAACGGTGTGCGCAAGTCATTGGCAGGCCCAGTAAAGCCGCTGTGGCAGTTGGAAGATGAGCCGTGAGATCCAACAGAAATGCCTGCTTGGATTTTGGGGTCAAAATCTCAATGTTGCCGGATGCACTCCAAACTCTCAGGATCCATTAATACACACCGCAGGACATGCAAAACGGTGTGCGCAAGCCATTGGTAGGCCTAATTGCGCAGCTGTGGCAGTTGGAAGATGAGCCGTGAGATCCATCAGAAATGCCTTACTAACCACTGCTTGGATTTTGGGGTCAAAATCTCAATGTTGCCGGATGCACTCCAAACACTCAGGATCCATTAATACACACCGCAGGACATGCAAAACGGTGTGCGCAAGTCATTGGCAGGCCCAGTACAGCCGCTGTGGCAGTTGGAAGATGAGCCGTGAGATCCATCAGAAATGCCTTACTAACCACTGCTTGGATTTTGGGGTCAAAATCTCAATGTTGCCGGATGCACTCCAAACTCTCAGGATCCCTTAATACACACCCCCGGACATGCAAAACGGTGTGGGCAAGTCATTGGTAGGCCCAGTAAAGCCGCTGTGGCAGTTGGAAGATGAGCCGTGAGATCCATCAGAAATGCCTTACTAACCACTGCTTGGATTTTGGGGTCAAAATCTCAATGTTGCCGGATGCACTCCAAACTCTCAGGATCCATTAATACACACCCCAGGACATGCAAAATGGTGTGCGCATGTCATTGGTAGGCCTAATTGCGCAGCTGTGGCAGTTGGAAGATGAGCCGTGAGATCCATCAGAAATGCCTTACTAACCACTGCTTGGATTTTGGGGTCAAAATCTCAATGTTGCCGGATGCACTCCAAACTCTCAGGATCCATTAATACACACCCCAGGACATGCAAAATTGTTTGCGCATGTCATTGGTAGGCCTAATTGCGCAGCTGTGGCAGTTGGAAGATGAGCCGTGAGATCCATCAGAAATGCCTTACTAACCACTGCTTGGATTTTGGGGTCAAAATCTCAATGTTGCCGGATGCACTCCAAACTCTCAGGATCCATTAATACACACCCCAGGACATGCAAAACGGTGTGCGCAAGCCATTGGTAGGCCTAAGAGGGCCGCTGTGGCAGTTGGAAGATGAGCCGTGAGATCCATCAGAAATGCCTTACTAACCACTGCTTGGATTTTGGGGTCAAAATCTCAATGTTGCCGGATGCACTCCAAACTCTCAGGATCCCTTAATACACACCCCCGGACATGCAAAACGGTGTGGGCAAGTCATTGGTAGGCCCAGTAAAGCCGCTGTGGCAGTTGGAAGATGAGCCGTGAGATCCATCAGAAATGCCTTACTAACCACTGCTGGGATTTTGGGGTCAAAATCTCAATGTTGCCGGATGCACTCCAAACTCTCAGGATCCCTTAATACACACCCCAGGACATGCAAAACGGTGTGCGCAAATCATGGTAGGCCTAATAGAGCCGTTGTGGCAGTTGGAACATGAGTCGTGAGATCCATCAGAAATGCCTTACTAACCACTGCTTGGATTTTGGGGTCAAAATCTCAATGCTGCCGGATGCACTCCAAACTCTCAGGATCCCTTAATACACACCGCAGGACATGCAAAACGGTGTGCGCAAGTCATTGGTAGGCCCAGTAAAGCCGCTGTGGCAGTTGGAAGATGAGCCGTGAGATCCATCAGAAATGCCTTACTAACCACTGCTGGGATTTTGGGGTCAAAATCTCAATGTTGCCGGATGCACTCCAAACTCTCAGGATCCATTAATACACACCGCAGGACATGCAAAACGGTGTGCGCAAGTCATTGGTAGGCCCAGTAAAGCCGCTGTGGCAGTTGGAAGATGAGCCGTGAGATCCATCAGAAATGCCTTACTAACCACTGCTGGGATTTTGGGGTCAAAATCTCAATGTTGCCGGATGCACTCCAAACTCTCAGGATCCCTTAATACACACCCCAGGACATGCAAAACGGTGTGCGCATGTCATTGGTAGGCCTAATTGCGCAGCTGTGGCAGTTGGAAGATGAGCCGTGAGATCCATCAGAAATGCCTTACTAACCACTGCTTGGATTTTGGGGTCAAAATCTCAATGTTGCCGGATGCACTCCAAACTCTCAGGATCCATTAATACACACCGCAGGACATGCAAAACGGTGTGCGCAAGTCATTGGTAGGCCCAGTAAAGCCGCTGTGGCAGTTGGAACATGAGCCGTGAGATCCATCAGAAATGCCTTACTAACCACTGCTTGGATTTTGGGGTCAAAATCTCAATGTTGCCGGATGCACTCCAAACTCTCAGAATCCATTAATACACACCCCAGGACATGCAAAACGGTGTGGGCAAGTCATTGGTAGGCCCAGTAAAGCCGCTGTGGCAGTAGGAAGATGAGCCGTGAGATCCATCAGAAATGCCTTACTAACCACTGCTTGGATTTTGGGGTCAAAATCTCAATGTTGCCGGATGCACTCCAAACTCTCAGGATCCATTAATACACACCCCAGGACATGCAAAACGGTGTGCGCAAGTCATTGGTAGGCCCAGTAAAGCCGCTGTGGCAGTTGGAAGATGAGCCGTGAGATCCATCAGAAATGCCTTACTAACCACTGCTTGGATTTTGGGGTCAAAATCTCAATGTTGCCGGATGCACTTCAAACTCTCAGGATCCCTTAATACACACCCCAGGACATGCAAAACGGTGTGCGCAAGTCATTGGCAGGCCCAGTAAAGCCGCTGTGGCAGTTGGAAGATGAGCCGTGAGATCCATCAGAAATGCCTTACTAACCACTGCTTGGATTTTGGGGTCAAAATCTCAATGTTGCCGGATGCACTCCAAACTCTCAGGATCCATTAATACACACCCCAGGACATGCAAAACGGTGTGCGCAAGTCATTGATAGGCCCAGTAAAGCCGCTGTGGCAGTTGGAAGATGAGCCGTGAGATCCATCAGAAATGCCTTACTAACCACTGCTGGGATTTTGGGGTCAAAATCTCAATGTTGCCGGATGCACTCCAAACTCTCAGGATCCATTAATACACACCCCAGGACATGCAAAACGGTGTGCGCAAGTCATTGGTAGGCCCAGTAAAGCCGCTGTGGCAGTTGGAAGATGAGCCGTGAGATCCATCAGAAATGCCTTACTAACCACTGCTGGGATTTTGGGGTCAAAATCTCAATGTTGCCGGATGCACTCCAAACTCTCAGGATCCCTTAATACACACCCCAGGACATGCAAAACGGTGTGCGCAAGTCATTGGTAGGCCTAATAGAGCCGCTGTGGCAGTTGGAACATGAGCCGTGAGATCCATCAGAAATGCCTTACTAACCACTGCTTGGATTTTGGGGTCAAAATCTCAATGTTGCCGGATGCACTCCAAACTCTCAGGATCCATTAATACACACCCCAGGACATGCAAAACGGTGTGCGCAAGTCATTGGTAGGCCCAGTAAAGCCGCTGTGGCAGTTGGAAGATGAGCCGTGAGATCCATCAGAAATGCCTTACTAACCACTGCTGGGATTTTGGGGTCAAAATCTCAATGTTGCCGGATGCACTCCAAACTCTCAGGATCCCTTAATACACACCCCAGGACATGCAAAACGGTGTGCGCAAGTCATTGGTAGGCCTAATAGAGCCGCTGTGGCAGTTGGAACATGAGCCGTGAGATCCATCAGAAATGCCTTACTAACCACTGCTTGGATTTTGGGGTCAAAATCTCAATGTTGCCGGATGCACTCCAAACTCTCAGGATCCATTAATACACACCGCAGGACATGCAAAACGGTGTGCGCAAGTCATTGGCAGGCCCAGTAAAGCCGCTGTGGCAGTTGGAAGATGAGCCGTGAGATCCATCAGAAATGCCTTACTAACCACTGCTTGGATTTTGGGGTCAAAATCTCAATGTTGCCGGATGCACTTCAAACTCTCAGGATCCCTTAATACACACCCCCGGACATGCAAAACGGTGTGCGCAAGTCATTGGCAGGCCCAGTAAAGCCGCTGTGGCAGTTGGAAGATGAGCCGTGAGATCCATCAGAAATGCCTTACTAACCACTGCTTGGATTTTGGGGTCAAAATCTCAATGTTGCCGGATGCACTCCAAACTCTCAGGATCCATTAATACACACCCCAGGACATGCAAAACGGTGTGCGCAAGTCATTGATAGGCCCAGTAAAGCCGCTGTGGCAGTTGGAAGATGAGCCGTGAGATCCATCAGAAATGCCTTACTAACCACTGCTGGGATTTTGGGGTCAAAATCTCAATGTTGCCGGATGCACTCCAAACTCTCAGGATCCATTAATACACACCCCAGGACATGCAAAACGGTGTGCGCAAGTCATTGGTAGGCCCAGTAAAGCCGCTGTGGCAGTTGGAAGATGAGCCGTGAGATCCATCAGAAATGCCTTACTAACCACTGCTTGGATTTTGGGGTCAAAATCTCAATGTTGCCGGATGCACTCCAAACTCTCAGGATCCCTTAATACACACCCCAGGACATGCAAAACGGTGTGCGCAAGTCATTGGTAGGCCTAATAGAGCCGCTGTGGCAGTTGGAACATGAGCCGTGAGATCCATCAGAAATGCCTTACTAACCACTGCTTGGATTTTGGGGTCAAAATCTCAATGTTGCCGGATGCACTCCAAACTCTCAGGATCCATTAATACACACCCCAGGACATGCAAAACGGTGTGCGCAAGTCATTGGTAGGCCCAGTAAAGCCGCTGTGGCAGTTGGAAGATGAGCCGTGAGATCCATCAGAAATGCCTTACTAACCACTGCTGGGATTTTGGGGTCAAAATCTCAATGTTGCCGGATGCACTCCAAACTCTCAGGATCCCTTAATACACACCCCAGGACATGCAAAACGGTGTGCGCAAGTCATTGGTAGGCCTAATAGAGCCGCTGTGGCAGTTGGAACATGAGCCGTGAGATCCATCAGAAATGCCTTACTAACCACTGCTTGGATTTTGGGGTCAAAATCTCAATGTTGCCGGATGCACTCCAAACTCTCAGGATCCATTAATACACACCGCAGGACATGCAAAACGGTGTGCGCAAGTCATTGGCAGGCCCAGTAAAGCCGCTGTGGCAGTTGGAACATGAGCCGTGAGATCCATCAGAAATGCCTTACTAACCACTGCTGGGATTTTGGGGTCAAAATCTCAATGTTGCCGGATGCACTCCAAACTCTCAGGATCCATTAATACACACCCCAGGACATGCAAAACGGTGTGCGCAAGTCATTGGTAGGCCCAGTAAAGCCGCTGTGGCAGTTGGAAGATGAGCCGTGAGATCCATCAGAAATGCCTTACTAACCACTGCTGGGATTTTGGGGTCAAAATCTCAATGTTGCCGGATGCACTCCAAACTCTCAGGATCCCTTAATACACACCCCAGGACATGCAAAACGGTGTGCGCATGTCATTGGTAGGCCTAATTGCGCAGCTGTGGCAGTTGGAAGATGAGCCGTGAGATCCATCAGAAATGCCTTACTAACCACTGCTTGGATTTTGGGGTCAAAATCTCAATGTTGCCGGATGCACTCCAAACTCTCAGGATCCATTAATACACACCCCAGGACATGCAAAACGGTGTGCGCAAGCCATTGGTAGGCCTAATTGCGCAGCTGTGGCAGTTCGAAGATGAGCCGTGAGATCCATCAGAAATGCCTTACTAACCACTGCTTGGATTTTGGGGTCAAAATCTCAATGTTGCCGGATGCACTCCAAACTCTCAGGATCCATTAATACACACCGCAGGACATGCAAAACGGTGTGCGCAAGTCATTGGCAGGCCCAGTAAAGCCGCTGTGGCAGTTGGAAGATGAGCCGTGAGATCCAACAGAAATGCCTGCTTGGATTTTGGGGTCAAAATCTCAATGTTGCCGGATGCACTCCAAATTCTCAGGATCCATTAATACACACCCCCGGACATGCAAAACGGTGTGCGCAAGTCATTGGCAGGCCCAGTAAAGCCGCTGTGGCAGTTGGAAGATGAGCCGTGAGATCCATCAGAAATGCCTTACTAACCACTGCTTGGATTTTGGGGTCAAAATCTCAATGTTGCCGGATGCACTCCAAACTCTCAGGATCCCTTAATACACACCGCAGGACATGCAAAACGGTGTGCGCAAGTCATTGGTAGGCCCAGTAAAGCCGCTGTGGCAGTTGGAAGATGAGCCGTGAGATCCATCAGAAATGCCTTACTAACCACTGCTGGGATTTTGGGGTCAAAATCTCAATGTTGCCGGATGCACTCCAAACTCTCAGGATCCATTAATACACACCCCAGGACATGCAAAACGGTGTGCGCAAGTCATTGGTAGGCCCAGTAAAGCCGCTGTGGCAGTTGGAAGATGAGCCGTGAGATCCATCAGAAATGCCTTACTAACCACTGCTGGGATTTTGGGGTCAAAATCTCAATGTTGCCGGATGCACTCCAAACTCTCAGGATCCCTTAATACACACCCCAGGACATGCAAAACGGTGTGCGCAAGCCATTGGTAGGCCTAATTGCGCAGCTGTGGCAGTTGGAAGATGAGCCGTGAGATCCATCAGAAATGCCTTACTAACCACTGCTTGGATTTTGGGGTCAAAATCTCAATGTTGCCGGATGCACTCCAAACTCTCAGGATCCATTAATACACACCCCAGGACATGCAAAACGGTGTGCGCAAGCCATTGGTAGGCCTAATTGCGCAGCTGTGGCAGTTCGAAGATGAGCCGTGAGATCCATCAGAAATGCCTTACTAACCACTGCTTGGATTTTGGGGTCAAAATCTCAATGTTGCCGGATGCACTCCAAATTCTCAGGATCCATTAATACACACCCCCGGACATGCAAAACGGTGTGCGCAAGTCATTGGCAGGCCCAGTAAAGCCGCTGTGGCAGTTGGAAGATGAGCCGTGAGATCCATCAGAAATGCCTTACTAACCACTGCTTGGATTTTGGGGTCAAAATCTCAATGTTGCCGGATGCACTCCAAACTCTCAGGATCCATTAATACACACCCCAGGACATGCAAAACGGTGTGCGCAAGTCATTGGTAGGCCCAGTAAAGCCGCTGTGGCAGTTGGAAGATGAGCCGTGAGATCCATCAGAAATGCCTTACTAACCACTGCTTGGATTTTGGGGTCAAAATCTCAATGTTGCCGGATGCACTCCAAACTCTCAGGATCCATTAATACACACCCCAGGACATGCAAAACGGTGTGCGCAAGTCATTGGCAGGCCCAGTAAAGCCGCTGTGGCAGTTGGAAGATGAGCCGTGAGATCCATCAGAAATGCCTTACTAACCACTGCTTGGATTTTGGGGTCAAAATCTCAATGTTGCCGGATGCACTCCAAACTCTCAGGATCCATTAATACACACCCCAGGACATGCAAAACGGTGTGCGCAAGTCATTGGCAGGCCCAGTAAAGCCGCTGTGGCAGTTGGAAGATGAGCCGTGAGATCCATCAGAAATGCCTTACTAACCACTGCTTGGATTTTGGGGTCAAAATCTCAATGTTGCCGGATGCACTCCAAACTCTCAGGATCAATTAATACACACCGCAGGACATGCAAAACGGTGTGCGCAAGTCATTGGCAGGCCCAGTAAAGCCGCTGTGGCAGTTGGAACATGAGCCGTGAGATCCATCAGAAATGCCTTACTAACCACTGCTTGGATTTTGGGGTCAAAATCTCAATGTTGCCGGATGCACTCCAAACTCTCAGGATCCATTAATACACACCGCAGGACATGCAAAACGGTGTGCGCAAGTCATTGGCAGGCCCAGTACAGCCGCTGTGGCAGTTGGAAGATGAGCCGTGAGATCCATCAGAAATGCCTTACTAACCACTGCTTGGATTTTGGGGTCAAAATCTCAATGTTGCCGGATGCACTCCAAACTCTCAGGATCCATTAATACACACCGCAGGACATGCAAAACGGTGTGCGCAAGTCATTGGCAGGCCCAGTACAGCCGCTGTGGCAGTTGGAAGATGAGCCGTGAGATCCATCAGAAATGCCTTACTAACCACTGCTGGGATTTTGGGGTCAAAATCTCAATGTTGCCGGATGCACTCCAAACTCTCAGGATCCCTTAATACACACCCTAGGACATGCAAAACGGTGTGCGCAAGTCATTGGTAGGCCTAACAGAGCCGCTGTGGCAGTTGGAACATGAGCCGTGAGATCCATCAGAAATGCCTTACTAACCACTGCTTGGATTTTGGGGTCAAAATCTCAATGTTGCCGGATGCACTCCAAACTCTCAGGATCCATTAATACACACCGCAGGACATGCAAAACGGTGTGCGCAAGTCATTGGCAGGCCCAGTACAGCCGCTGTGGCAGTTGGAACATGAGCCGTGAGATCCATCAGAAATGCCTTACTAACAACTGCTTGGATTTTGGGGTCAAAATCTCAATGTTGCCGGATGCACTCCAAACTCTCAGGATACATTAGTATACACCCCAGGACATGCAAAATGGTGTGCGCATGTCATTGGTAGGCCCAGTAAAGCCGCTGTGGCAGTTGGAAGATGAGCCGTGAGATCCATCAGAAATGCCTTACTAACCACTGCTTGGATTTTGGGGTCAAAATCTCAATGTTGCCGGATGCACTCCAAACTCTCAGGATCCCTTAATACACACCCCAGGACATGCAAAACAGTGTGCGCAAGCCATTGGTAGGCCTAAGAGGGCCGCTGTGGCAGTAGGAAGATGAGCCGTGAGATCCATCAGAAATGCCTTACTAACCACTGCTTGGATTTTGGGGTCAAAATCTCAATGTTGCCGGATGCACTCCAAACTCTCAGTATCCATTAATACACACCCCAGGACATGCAAAACGGTGTGCGCATGTCATTGGAAGGCCCAGTAAAGCCGATGTGGCAGTTGGAAGATGAGCCGTGAGATCCATCAGAATTTCCTTACTAACCACTGCTTGGATTTTGGGGTCAAAATCTCAATGTTGCCGGATGCACTCCAAACTCTCAGGATCCATTAATACACACCCCACGACATGCAAAACGGTGTGCGCAAGCCATTGGTAGGCCTAAGAGGGCCGCTGTGGCAGTTGGAAGATGAGCCGTGAGATCCATCAGAAATGCCTTACTAACCACTGCTTCGATTTTGGGCTGTTCTGATAGATTTCACGGCTCATCATCTTCCAAATGCCAGAGCCACTCTATTAGGCCTATCTATGACTTGTGCACACTTGATTTCATGTTTCACCAGCAAACAAACAGAAATTTTCTATTCAATTATCAGCTGACTCTTCCTCATCCGAGAGACATTTATTCGCGTCAACTGTCAAACTTCACTCGTCTACTGTGTGACAAATATCATTCGGCAGGTTTCTGTTATGTCACGATTGATGCGTAACCTTGTGAAAATCTGTCATGGACATAATCCTTCATAATTCCTCTCATGGACTTGACCTATGTGTAGGTGCCTCGAAGAGGTGTGTTCTTTCCCCGAATTTGTAGCAAGGTTCTTCAAAGACACTGAAGGACAAATCAGGAGATATACGAGGATTTTAATGGCTGTCCTCTTTCGGGAATGACCTCGTAAAATGAAGAAGTAAAAGACGAACGTCATCCCTTACAACGTTTGTCATTCTGATAAGTTCGTCTATTTGTTTGGCGACTGGTCACCCTTTCAAGACATCAACTGCTCATAAACCCCGCACACAGACTCTCTTTGTCTTGTCTTGTCGACGTTTAATGTTGTTTTCATACACGACGTCTCCGATAATGCAGCTGAAAGTTTCTCCTCGTTGTGCTCTTTCATTCTCTCTTGAAGTTTCACGTTTATTGTGGCAGCTACGGACGGAGATATTTTTACGACAGTTCTTATTCCACATTTATTGGGCGATGTTTAAAAGAATATGTTGGAAAAACATTGCATTTCCACTACGGAGCTGGTATAGAAATGAGCATAAGAGTTCAGTAATTGGGGTAAACGAAGAGTGTGTGCTGTGGTCTCACGCAACCTCAAGTGATTTATCATTTCGTGCATCTTCGTTGTCACGTTATCATATTCGTGTGTGGAAGGGTCCCAGCGAGTTTTAAGAGTTCCCTAGCTGCGATGATGTCAACGAGAATGAGTAAGCCATGCACTAGTCAAGTCAGGACAGTCAAGCTTTAGTTCTTCGACTCCGCGCAGGTGGTAAAATACAATAGACGCACACGCAAGTGAAAAACAGCCTCAGGCTATTTGGCGTCCACAACTCGAGCAGGTATATGGCGCTCTGGTTAAAGGGCTTCTCCATTAGAGGTCTCCATTAATGTCGTCGGTATAAATGAGTACACTACTTCAGTATACCATACTCTGTTCGTGGCACCCATTCGGTATACAATAGACCGAAAATAAGTTAAAAAAAAAACACTGTACGACATTCGATCACCTCATACCGAAATGAGAGTTCTCTTTGCTTCATGGGTTACCTACTTACTTACGGCCGACGACACATGAAGGGTCTCAGAACGATCAATTGCCGCCTTCCATCAGTGACGGTCCTTGGCGCGCTGTTTCCAGACATCAAGGCTAAGTTGTCTTACATCCGCGATGATTTGAACCTCTGAAGGATCGGATTCGACGACCTTATTTGCTGGACCGCTGTTGTCCATGCGCTCGATCTGGCCAAGGTTATGTCTTCTAGTAGACGGGACCATACATCTAGCGTAGAATTATTCTTTCGAAGGCAGCATGAATTAATCCTGTCGGCTCAATAAATCAGATTTCGACTCTTGAATGAAATGACGTCAATGTTAATTTTAATTAACCGGGTCTTGCATTTAAGAGGGCCTCGAATAATTGAAAAAAGATTTCATTTAGACGAACACTTAGTGGACCTAAACATTTGTTCATGCTACGTACGGTTTTTATAAATAAATTCTGATACCGTGCACCATTCCAAATGTAAAGTTTATGTTGAAATGTCTTGGTTATCGTCAATGCCATAAAAATGAGCTCAAACGGTTTCAATCCCTAGCCAATTGCATCCAACTCCCCAAGCCAAAGTGGTTGAATTCCTTCTCCATTTTTGTGTGCCATCGGAATGTGCAGTGATTGATAGTTGCACTATAGTTATCGAGAAGCGATAAGCAACCAACGTACACGCGAAAACAGACGATGAGTGTGATAAGTGTCAAAGAATCAAAGCGCATTAACACAAGTCGTATAATTAAGCGAACCGTATGTCACTATATGCTTTAAGTGGAGTTTGCTAATAACTATTGATTTAGCTGGAACCAGGAATTAATGCTGCTTCAGAAGCAATTTTTTCGAATGACAGTAAATTTCGACAAAAAACCCAGTTGTACTTGGTGTCCACAACAAATCGACTTACTATCATGTCCCTATCTAAGTCTTCTTATTCTATAAAGTTCTGATTTCAGTAGAGATAGAAACTTCGCTCGCTAAACATGCTGAGTACTAAGAACGACTCGTCGACTGCCAAGCAATTTTCAGGGGACCGCCGCGCCGTCAAATCTGTCAGTGGAAGAAGACTTCAAAGAAGACTCTTCCGAGCTCAATTAGAGGAAAACAAGTCGGAATATGGGAAACTGCTGTATTATACTAAGATCGATGGTTAGGTCGGTATTTGTTTTTACAGAGATTTCGGGGTTCATTTCACGAAATAAATGGCGAATTTAATGAAGAGAGAAAAATGGATTCAGAAACCTTGTCAGATATAACTAATCATAAGCCTATTGCCACGTTCATGGTCTATCCGTTTTGAAGGGTTGATGTCGAACAAGTAGGGAAAAAAATTGCAAAGCCCGTAGATGGCCAGGGCCCAGCTTCTCCGCAACCACTCGTGTTGTACGTTCTCTCACGAGTGGAAGGACCTACAGTTTTATGCCGACTCCGAACGGCCATGTTTGAGAAACTTTTTCTAGACAGGAAATACTCTTTGAGCACTGTCAGTGCCTCGAAAGGGGTGGGCCGTGGAAAGTATTTTTGTCGCACAGAGCTGGACTCGAACCTACGACATCGATGTACATACTCTTTTAGCATTGTCAGTGACTCGAACCTACGACGCCGAGGTTGGGTTCAACACACATACCCACAACGCCACGGGCAACTACTATTTGTTTCCGATATATTTTAATGAAATTAAGACGGAAGTGAGGGCGAAATACTTTTAGACTGATGTACTCAACAAGCTTTGAAGATGGGATCCTGCGGAAATATTGTAAGCGATACGCGACTTATACCCCGCCATCCGAAAAAATCGGTCCACCATTGGTGCACACCGACTACTTGGTGGCCTCAGTGCGGTGTACCCCTAATTTTCGAAAACACTGAACTAAAAGCTGTGTTACCAATGGTGAAGCAATGACTCCGATATAAAGAATGTGGCGCTACACTTATTTTGGCTTTCAAAGTGTAAGTGGAATGAGTTTGCTACTCGAAAGAAAACTGGGGGTCAGGATATTCATTTCAGATCTCTACTGTCCAATGTCCATGCCGAACTGTAGCGCCATCAGGGGCAGAAGAGAATTCTTATGCAGCCACATTAATGGTCTCTCTCAACTCTTGGATACATTGTGGCCCATCCTAGTCCGCCTGGATCTGCTCTTGGTGCACATCCCGCTGGACATCCACATCAAGGGATGCACTCTCACGTTGATCTTCTGCTCAAGAAGCAGTGGTCTGTGGTACAACTAGCGTTGCATTCCCTCTGACCGTGGATATGCCATCTGAGTCGCTACGACATACATAACTTCATAGCTGACTTTTTGGCCAGAGTCGTACCTTCACCGACGCAGGACTTGCAACATTAATCATAAGGCAAATTTGCGTCAGCTTTCCAAACGAAAACTTATACGATTCTAATGGTTGTAAAGAGCAGTTGAAGGGTGACATTCAAGCTGTGCATGCAAGGCCTTCAACCACTTCCAGGATTGTTTAGGAATACAACCCTTCTCTGATTTCGATTGACAGTCTGAATTCACTAAGAGTTGTATTGGTCCCGTGGAACGGCCGGATGCAACCGACGAACACCAAACTATGTACTCTGATGACCTCAACCTGCTCTCTGACTGCTTGCGTCCTTTGTTCGGACTTCAATCGTTGATTTGAATTCTCGAAAGCATAACCGGAGGTGGCATAAATCTCAAGGAGCTAATCAAATGAAGCGTCGTCTTACTAAAGTGCGACGACATCTTCACCAAACACCTTAATGTACTCGGAACAAGCGATGAAACCCTTTGAAACGCCTGCGGAAGAGACAACTATACTTCAGAGCACTTCCCCTGTCACTGGTCTTTCTTTGCTCTTTGATCACATGGCAAGTATTGGGTACTGATGAGGTGAGATGAGATGGTCTTTCCTCATCGCAGAAACGTCTGTTACTATTTATTCCGAAAAATCGAGAAATTTCGGCAAATATTGGTTGCAGGTGCAAATTTGCTGCCTGGTGGTGCAATAGACCGCCTCTTCTTGAGTTTGAGTGCTTAAGTAAAGCGTTATCATTGCAACGATGTCAGTGTAGAAGAAGAATAAAACGAACACATTGCAATGCTCAAACAAAACCCACCTAACATTTACTCAGCTGTCCTTGCAATTATCCCTCGCTCCCTGGTTTCACTGTCCTCCAAAAAACACGACAAATTGCCGCGCATAGCCTCTCAGACGAACCAATTTCCGGTTCACAACCATTGCCAGAGGTACCATCGAGGGGAAGGCCACAAATGCACCTCCTACCACCGCAAGTCATTAAAACCAGCGCGCATTCGAACAGCAGGTATCCCAGACAATTGACCCACAAACGGGAGCACTTGCAACTCTTAATCCGCAGCCAGGGCCATCAAATTGCAGCGACGCCTTGGGAATCTCTGTCAGATCTGTTTCGTATTGCATTAGGGTGACCTGAACCAAAAAACCAGCGATCTGCGGTGAGTGTTGTGCTCCAGGGACGACCTGAATCACTTCGAATATTCAACGGAAATCGAACAAACCTTAACTTCTCCTAATTGACGGGATGTCCTGGCAGGATTCCGGTCGTAATGAATAAATGGAACTCAGTGCTGGTGGCCGTCCTAACAACAAGGAGCATACCTGGAGGCTATTTCCCCCTCAGTCGTGGCCCACAATTAACGAAACACTTTCGTTTGACTTAAATTAACTGTCCACTGTTTATTCCGTTTTAATGTCCTTCGCCGTGGAGGTCAAGAGATGCCACCGCAGCGATAACTCACCCCCCTCTCTATTCCCGCAGGGGTCATACCGAGGACGTCGCCTCCTGCCGCTCGCTGCGACTCAATTTTATCCCTTTCTATGGAAAGCGGTCGCTCGGAGTCCTTTCTTTATTCGGTTTTTTTTTCTTCGCTCATCCTGCGTCATCTAAACTTTAGTCATTCTAAACTTCTGGAGCTCTAAAGCCACAATCCATGAAGATAAACGATTATCTTCCGTTCGTCCTTTATGCTGAAGAAACGCTTGTGTGAGCCGGTCGGGGGCGAGTAGTGAGAAGAGCAGTTTTTTCTACCCTGTCTTCTCTGGTCGTGGGGGTGGGTGGTGTGTGTGTGTTTGTTTCCTTTTAATGTCCTCCGAATGTTTGCGGGGCTGTAGCCCGGTGTCGTCGGAATAGATAAGCCGACGTATGAGTGGAAGAAGAAAAAGCCCTCCTTTGTGACATCGTTCGGCCCATCCACCCACCCACGGCCGCGCCATCGCTTGCATTTGGGTAGTTCACTCGGCGCTCGGAGGCTACGGAAAGTTATCATTGGCGGTGTTATCGCATGAGCGGTATCCTATAATGATTCTTTACCTCAGTTGTTTATGTTGGTGCGGGTAGTGTGCGGTGTCGGGATCCTTTCCTCGCGGTTGGTGTTTGTTTGGTTAGACTTTCGTTTGGTTTTTGCGAGAAATTTGTTAGCGTTCGTCGTTTGTCACTATCCTTGATGGATCCGTGCGTGTTTTCTTTCCTTGGCACTGTTTGATGGAGGGTTCATTGTTGCGAAGAGCAGGATGTCCTGCTGGTGAAAAATTGAACGTTCCCTTCGCCTGCGCATGGGTTCGGAGGAAATTAGTGGCTTGAGGTTGCTGTAGGACGGGCTGATCAGTTTCTATGCTAATCATTGTCAACAAATGGGTAGAATGGGAGCTACGTGCTTTGAATGCCGAAAGTGAAGCGGACAGTTACGTTTTCTGATGGGGAATATTGAAAGTCAGGACACCGCGGAGACTGTGGCATAAATCAACACGGACCGTGGGTAAAACAAAGTAAGGCGTACGTAAAGGTAGCAGAATGGTCGCACACCTTACTCTGAGGAATGTTCCGAGATTCTGGGCTGGAGAGCACATTATGAATTGTAATTAGCTCCACAAGGGTGGTGGGTGTTTCCAGTGAGTCTTGGGTGACTTATGGGATGACTGAGATTGAAATCTAAAATTGAATCGATTTTTGTTTCAAAACTGACAACGGAAAGTAAGTATGACTGAACACAATTTCAGGAGGATTTCGAAATTTTGTGATACAGTGGTGAGCCTGACACCTAGAAGTCGTAGAGATGTAGCACGGCTTTGATACACCGAGGGAATGGACACTAATGCTCCAACTATTAGAGAGTATTCGAATTCGGACATCCTCAAGAAAAGAAACAACGGATTTGACAAATGAACACTTTCTCTTCATGGTTACTCGCAGCTGATAGACATTTCTTGCCCAAGTGCAAAATCCTTCTCTTCACTTAGAAGCAGCTTCATTCGCAGAGTAGATGTTGGATAGATTGTATTTCTTCCTTCACGTGGTTGCACAACTTGACGCGGTGCGAAGTCCAATTAAAGGTCAATGACTCAAGGGAAATCATTTTCTACGAGGAGACCCCAAGCTAACTATCCTTTTATTTAGCTCCTACTATATTCCATTATCTGCATCTTTCTCGAGTAAGGCTTTCCTAGCCGGTTGGCTGGATAAAGGTGTTATACGACCCATGGCGAGGGTTGGCTGGGCGGGGGCTCACTTGAAAAATTAGCTCAGTAACGAACGGAGTATCTGTAAGAGCTTGCAAACTCTCAGATTAATTCTGCCTTAGTTGTGCAATGCGGATCTCTGCACCGCCTGACCTTCTTTTTCTCCAGTACTCGCGTGACGCCGATGTCCCAATAATTATAATGAATTCGATTGTTTCTAAAAAGAAAGCAAAGAAACCCGTGCTCACTCACCGGCTGGAAGTTCCTTTTCCAGAAAAATTTCGGCTACTGAAGGCGGCTCTAGCCGCCTGAAAGACTGTCAAAACCAAGAACCACAACCTGCACGGTGACTCCCACTAAGGGTTTCTGCACGGAACAAGTCACCTCTGCCCGCGAAGCTGCTTCTTCCTCGATGGTCCCAGGACCTTCTTATAAAAGATACAAGGAGATGTGCTCTGCAGCCTGGATTCTGGAGCGCCTGAAAGGCATTCCACTGGAGAAGCTAAATGACAATAAGAAACGGTCTTTAGCTTGGGAAACAGAAGTAGTGAAAAGCCATTCTCAGCAAGCACTCATTAAGGACAATCATCAGAGTCCTAACCGGGCTCTGTGCAATTGGCACTCATGCTCGCAGGATGGGTGCCCCGCATAATAATTTTTACAGAAGCTGCATGGATGAAGAGGAGGAGGAAAACTCTAGTCCCCATACTCTGCTCCTGCAGCGGTCTGGCTAGTCGTAGGTCCCGACACCAAGAGTTACATGTGTTGCTCAACACAACTGCCTAACAACATTAGGAACATGTACAGCGCTTGGAGACCAAATTGTTGACCCGAAACCAACATCAGCAATCGGAGCAAGCGTTCCAATAAAGTGCAGCATTGGTGGCCCGTGGCGTTTTGTGTATGTACGTCGACCCCAACCTCGACGTCGTAGGTTCGATTATTGCTCTGTGCGACGAAAATAATTTTCACGACTCTACCTGTTTCGAGTCACTGACAATGCTCAAAGAGTATTTCCTGTCTAGAAAAAGCTTCTCAAACGAAGCCATTCGGATTCGGCATAAAACTGTAGGTCCCCTCCACTCGTGATAGAACTATAGCACGCACAACACGAGTGGTTGCTGAGAGGCTAAGCTCTGGCCCCCTACGGGCTCCAGTCGTAACGTCCAACCTGCAACCTGCAACCACTAGTCCACCTGATGGCTTGGCTTGGCTTGGCTTGGCGTGGCTTGGCTTGGTGTACAGTATTCATCGTATGTTCCTTTCTTTATTTTGTTCTCTGTTCACTTTCTATTATATTTCTTTGTTCAACATATGTTAGATGTAAGCTTGAAGAAACTTTTCACTTCACTCAGGTATTACCAGTTGATAACAAAAGACGTGCATATAAAAAAAGGGAAGTAAATTTGATTTATTGTATATTACATTACTCAAGGGGCCTACTACTTCAACGACCTCAATGAGCTAAACAGCGCCAGCATTGGCCAGCTAATTCGCTTCACTACAAGAAGCAACTGGTTCCAGTGACAGAAGAAGTCAATCCGCGTGGTATCACAATGGGCCTACTCTGGCATAAGTATGACTGCACCTAGCAGTCAGCCATTATAACCTAACCTAACCTATATTTCTTGCTCATCTCTACGGCTTCTGCTAAAGTCGTTATGTGGTATGGTCAGTCGTGATGCATGCGTATCTATGGGACAGTGAACCCAATAGGAGGACCCCGTAAGCGTAAGAGATTGCCAGGATAGACGGGATTTTCTTAAAAGCCTTTCCCAGTTGCAATTATGCTTGGATGAATGTTTTGCATCTCTCTCGAGTAAGGCTTTGGCAGTCTATTAGTTTGTGGCTAACACCGTAGGTACGTTAGAGTGGATGTTAACAAGTTTGAGTCTAAGTTGACTACCATCAGATCTGTGAGTGTTTCTATAGTGAGTCAAATTTGCCATAACCTAGAGAAGGCGGTGATCATGTGGCGCAAAATTGTTGTTTTTGGATTCGAAAAATTAATTGTGTTTCATAGTGTCTTTAGCCTGGCCACAAGGCTTCCAGATTAGAAAATGGTGATATGCATCTCATACAGGTGATGTCAAAGTACTCCGTGTCCTGTTCGTGCTCCACTCTCTTAGATCACTCCTCTCAAGTTCTAGAGCTGACTAGACTCATTCGGGATTGTAGTGTTGTTTCTTGAGCATCTTTTAGTGCTTCATACTCTGCTGATTGTTGCAAGACTGGCAGCTAGTACTATTTTTTTGTAGATGAAGGTTTTTATAGAACTTGTTGAGTCCATAAAGGGTGCATGGCACAATGATGATTATCTGCATTTATTTTCATGTTACTGGCTCCACAATACAATGCTAAGTAGAAAATGCAGCTTCATCGATGGCATGCAATTCAGCATGATTGTTGTGTCTTTACAGAAAAGAATGTGTAGGATCCATATGTGTCCTCCATGTCACTAGCTTCTCTCACAATGAGTATAAGAAGACATGGATTGCGAGAATCTAAGGACGGATCTGAGCAATTGCACGAATTAACTTTCCGTATACCTGCTATTGGTGCTCTGCACCTTACAAACATCACACACGACAATTTCAAACCAGGTCAATTCATACGATGCCAGTAGCTGGATCATGTCTCCCCATGCCCTTAAATCGATAGTGTAGAATGTTAATTTTGGAATCCACTGAATGGGACCTAGCACCATCCTGTTGAGAGCATTCTCTGACGAAATTCTTTCATCATGTGGGTGAGAGCGGACGCTTTTACATATTGTTACGTTTTACGCAAGACTGTGTCTACATATAATAATTCATCTGTCCAATAAAAGGGTTCGATCACTGGATTGTGACAAAATGAAACTCACAAGTTTATTTCTAGAAAACCCCGTCGCCATTTGTCTTTGGAATTTTCCTACGGTCACTCATGTTCGTTCATTCGGGGTTTATTATGTATAGCTGCACGGTGGCGCCGGCGCGGCGTTGTCTCGTTCGCTTGCAACACATTAATCTTAAAAATGATTTTCCCGACGGCACTATGTAAAGGTACCTATTTACTCCAAAGACTTTGGTGGTGGTTTGTGTGTAGCCTTATTATAGCGACGGATTATAGCTCCTACTTCGAATGGTGCTCGATTGTTTGCCGCAGATCGCGGTTGATTAGTGTCCACGCCAAAATATCAATACGTGGTATCACTGTAGTCTTTCTATTGCAAGTGTAATGTCAATCGTGGGTAGCACCAACGCAGTATTGTTAGTACACCAGACTTCAAGAAGAAGTGTGGCAACTATGATACCACCCTCGTACGGCCCACATCCAATTTCATGGTGGTCCTCGCGCAGCTTGCCCAAATTTGTCAATTTTTCGAGTTGTAGTCCACGTTAATTCAAACAAACACACAATCGTCGCTGTAGATGATATTTTTGCTAAAATGGGTGTCTGCTTCCAATGGCACCATAACCCAGTCCGTAAGCACACACACGTCGTCGGTGGTCGGTAGTCGTTTTTTTTTTCAGTCCTTTGGTGAGTCCGATGCGATGCAAGATCCATCAACACTCCCTCGGACAGTGGCGATGTTTTCGACAAGTCTTGCTTTATGCGAAAGCACATGTTTACGTTAGTAAACTTCTAATTTAGAACGGAACAGAGTGGGAAGTATGGCGGTGAGATAAGCAACACCCATTTTGATAATAAAGTGTTACTTGTCACGGTAATGTGCTACTCTAATATCTTGTGTGGAGGGCATGGGCATGTGCATCCAGCAACGATCCTTGTGAATACACAGGTCAAATTGACATACAGCCTCCACACGGCCTCTTAATAGCCTCTGCTGCAACCGCTTAGAGTTGAAACAATGTATGCAGCGCCCCCTTTATTTAGGGGCTTACACCAGGACACGGTCTTCCAGGTTCGGAGGTTTCGCGTGGGGCTAACTTCCGCACCGTCTAAAATATGCTCTAGTTCAGAGACGGCAACAAGCCTCGGATACGGATGACCGTACTGCTGACGACCATGGACGACCATGGGATGTGGGTCACATAACAGACCACGTGCAGCCGAAGAACTTGCGGAGGCCCTAGAAGCCTATGAGGCTGGCATCAACGCCATGCAGCGATGAGATGGGCCGGCCACGAAGAGGATGAAAAACTTCGATATATGATACGGCGATTGCTGCAAAGAGCGAAGGCAGCGCTTGTTTGGATGCGGCTTTGTTGTTCGAGGCAGATTTAGGCAACAAGTCTTAAGCTTTAGATATATAAGCGAGCTTAGAAGATTCAACCACGAATTGTACGGTGACATGAGTCTAATCAGGAGCCTACGGATTCAACGCCTAAGATGGCTAGGCCATGTTGACCGTCTGGACAACACTGCTCCAGCCCGGAGAGTCTTCAACTCCGAACCAGTGGGACAACGCAATGGAGGACGACCACGAAGCCGATGGCGCACTCAAGTGGAGAAGGAGCTCAACCAACTTGGAGTGTGAAATAGGAGGCAGCTGGACAAGGATCGTGCCATTTGGTGAGGCTTGTTGGCTGAAGCCCAGGTTCACCCCGGACTGTAGCGCCATAAGAAGAAGAAAAAAATTATCCTGTGTCTGGAAAATAAAGAAATAACAAGTGCACACGACATGCAGGGGGTATTTGTAACGACGAGCTTGACAATCTAATCCGATCATCAAATGTGTCAAGTCGCTATTCATCGTGCTGTAGCAACGATTCGTCAGACTGTGCGTCGGCAGCCCTTATTGTTGCTCCTGTACGCAAATCAATCTACTGAAATTTGACTTTACTCAGAGCTGCGCTCTGCATTCAGCATATACATAGTTTTTCACCACGGATAACTCACTGGCAATTCGCTGGCATAACGTAATCAGCTTCGGTGTATGATTATCCGATTCAGTTATTGCTATACGAAAAAATGATAATCGATTAGTCGGCTCTGTTGTGGTGTCTCCATAAATGTATGTCAGCCACTTCGATATGAAGAACCAGTGCTACCTTTTCAGCGTCGCTCTATATGGTGATTCCCCATTAGACTGATACCATTGTCATGATACTCATGTTTTTGTTTCCGTCTAGCGGGTGCTTTGACTTCAGGGACCTCAAAGAGATTCTAAAACTTGCCCGTCTCACTCGCATGACTCGAAATACACCCACAATTCGAGAGCCTGCTGCACAATGGCAACTCATACCATACAAGTCAAGCCCTTAAAACACGCACAGATTGAAAACGATTCAATTTACCAGCACGGGGGATACATCTGTTCACAAGCAACATTCGGGGCAGTTACCCCTTCAAGGATGCACGCCTTGACTGCATTGCATCCACACTCTTCAAAAGTGCCTCTGAATGCTGCTCCAATGGTATCACTGCCACTACACATGCCTTAAGTCCCAACTCGACCTGGTCTGCATTTAAGTGCTGCTCAACGACTCTGCATTGTACTTGTATTATTACACGAATCCCCACACCACCTCAAGCCACCCCTGATGATGGCAGCATCATCTGTCCATTTAGAACGAGGCGGGGAAAACCCAGTTATCTACCAATTAAGCGCTTAAAAGCCGAAATGGATAAAACTTAATTTCATTAATACCAACCGCCTCGGTGTGGGTGTGTGTACCACTTCACCGGCAAGGACTAAATGTTATTGCATTTCTTTTGTCCTCGTCCTCCAGCAGCACCCCACCCAACCCCAGTGGCCCCCAACTGCCCGCACACATTACATAACCAGAAAAACCACTCGAAAGTATTTCCAAACATCATCTCCTCCTCCTTTGTTGAAATGAAATTCTCCATTGGGCCTGCGGGCTGGTTGGTGTTACGATGAGGGTGGTGGGCAGAAAAAAGAAAACAAAGAAAAAAGGCAAGCCGGACCGCGTTGCATACCGTAACTTTGAAGCCCATCGCTCTCTGACTTACAAAATACACTGGAAATTTATGTGGGAAAAAAGGTTCGCGCGGTGTCTTGCCACGACGACGACGTCTCCTTTTCGGTGCTCGCCCCCAGTCCGGCTTCGTTCTTTTCACAGCAACCCTTCTTCGTCAGGAATTTTCCATCTGCATAAGAATTTCATCGTTTTATGGATGCTGGTTGGTGGGTGGTTTGGCGAGGGTTGCGCGGAGGACTATTCAGCGAGATGCCTTTAATCGTTTTATCTTTTTGTTCTCAGCGAGGACGGAAACTGAGCAGATGGCTCCTTGTTGTAGGTACACACATATGCACGCTGTCGCAATCCGTCCCAACGCCGACGCTACGACGATAGGAATTCTTAGCTCATTCTTGCTGGTGTAGGGGATTCTATGAATAGTATGTTTCCTCTGTTTACCTTGTGCTTGGGGGGTGGTGCGAGGCGGGGTGAACCAGGTGCGAATTGCTGGCATTCATGATAATGCTGACGATGATCCAGTTGAACCGGACGAGAACGAGGAAGATGACATAAAAGCCGACGTTTCGGTATTCGTGGCATTTATGCTAACTATTCAATAAGCGACTACTAACAGCGACTTACAAGTATTTTAATGAAAAGCCAGAGATATTTTTTGATTATGGGAAATACTTGTGGGCACTCGCACACACACACACGCACACGTGCGCGCATAGACACCAATTTCGGGACGGTCGAGGAATGGGAGCAGAAGAATGTTTGAATAAATTTTTGGAGAAAGAGTTCCTGTGTTGCGTGGAATTTTTCATCAGGATTGCAGCCGAATACCGGAGTGGTTGGATCTAAGAATATACTACCTTCGCCGCGCGAGTGGAATGCTTTGGCACTGGGGGAGGGAGTCTGCCAGGTGGAAACAGCATATTTTACTGGTTAAATACGAGGAACAGTGTGATGGTGGGCTTTCGGACAGGAGTCTGTGATTGAAATACAATTCAGATGTCTTTCCCTAGTTCACGGTCTAGCTGCATGTGGAAAATGGGCTGCAGAAGCAAAACAAGAGATCAACTTTGAGGGCTTTTTGAGCGCAGTGTAAGTCGTGCAGGCAGTCAAATGGGCGTTCTGGGGATTGTTGAACTACTGAGTCGCCTTCCTATTCGGGGTCTCCTAAATAGAGACTGCCAGGATTCAAGAGCACCCATGGTTTGCTGCATCGAGCTTGAACTTCTCAGCTCAAACCTTGTCCATCAAGTCTGGCACCGATAGAGGGTCTGCTTCTGAGTTTATTAATGTCTCTTATTTCAGCATTAGAAGGTTCCTGGTATTTTTTGGTATCGCTCAATGCTCTCTTCCAAATTGGCAACTGCTCTTTACTGTGTTGCACGGATCTCCAGGCAGGCCACTTGATTCCCCGTCATAGACTCTAACTCATCAGGATTTATGCTCTGGCGCAACCAAGCGAGTTTTTGGACTCGTCATGGGTCTGAGGATGGACGCCTTCATGATGGAGTCGCATCTAAGGCGCGCCTCGGAATTTATAGCTACCCCCAAATAGAGAAACGTATTTAAATTGGCACTTCAAAAGTTAATTACTACAATTTAAAAGTTTTATGCGAAGACTTCAGTTGAGAGTTGAACGAGTTTAGATTGAGTACTTCAGAGCCGTTGAAGATCACTACCGGCACCATTGCGAGGTTGCAAAGAATCTTGTCTACCTCGGGGCAAATGTGAACTCCACAAATCACATATTAGTGCAGAAATGAGTTTTTTGTCAACTGCCTGCGTTACTGCGGTTTCTTCTTATTCTTCTTCTCTCGGGCTGGAGCAGTGTTGTCCATGCGCTCTACATGGCCTAGCCATCTTAGGCGTTGAATCCGTAGACGCCTGACTCATGTCGCTGAACAGCACGTACAGTTTGTGGTTGAATCTCCTTCTCCAAGAACCTTCAACGCAAACAGGACCGAAGATTGAACGCAGAACTTTTCTCTCGAAGAGACCAAGTGCGTCTTCATCCGCTCTTGAGATAGTCCAAGCTTCCGCGCCATACAGCAGGACAGGGATGACAGGGATGATCTTGGTCTTTCGAGTGAGGGCTCGACTACTCAATTGCCTCTTGAGCCCAAAGAAACAGCGGTTGGCAAGAGTTATTCTGCGTTTAATCTCAGTACTGATGTTGTTCGCACTATTTACTTGGGAGCCAAGGTATACGAAGTCCTTCACTACCTCGAAGTTGTAGCTGCCTATGGTGACGTTCTGACCGAGTCGTCGATGTTGTGAGTCCTTTCTTGATGACAGCATGTACTTCGTTTTGCCCTCATTCACTGCCAGACCCATTTTAGCCGCTTCCGTCTCAATGTTAGCAAAAGCCTCACTGACGGCTCGCTGAGTTCTGCCAATCACGTCAATGTCATCGGCGTATGCTAACAATTGCGCGGACTTCTGGAAGATCGTGCCTCTAGTGTTGGCGTGTGAGTTTCGCACGATCTTCTCCAACACGATGTTGAAGAAGTCGCAGGACAGCGCGTCGCCTTGCCTAAAACCTTTTTTGACATTAAAGGTCTCGGTGAGTTCGTTACCGACCTTGATGGAGCAGCGAGAGTTCTCCATCGTCATCCTGCACAATCTGACGAGTTTGGCAGGGATGTCAAAACTAGACTTGGCGCTGTATAGCTCGTCTCTATGCACGCTGTCATATGCGGCCGTTAAATCGACAAATAGGTGGTGGCTGTCAATCTGCTTCCCTTGGGTTTATTTCCAGGATCTGCCGTAGAAAAATTTGGTCTATTGTGGACTTTCCTGGCCTGAAACCGCACTGATAAGGACCTATTAGGTTGTTGACGAATGGTTTCAGGCGCTCACACAGAACGGCAGAGAAGTTTTGTAGGCGATGTTAAGGAGACTTATCCCCCGATAGTTGGCGCAGTTGAAGGGTTCTCCTTTCTTGTGGATCGTTCAAACGATACTAAGATTCCACTCGTCGGGCATGCTTTCCTACGACCATATCCTACAGACGAGCTGGTGCATGCGCCCAACCAGATCATCTCCAGCTGCTTTAAACAGTTCCGCGGACAATCCATCCGCTCCATCAGCTTTGTTCGACTTCAGTCTCGATATCGCTACCTTGACTTCGTCTAGATCGGGGGGACGGAATTCTCTTCTATCGTCGTCCATTGCGTGGAGTGGAACATTCTGCCTGACAGCGGTATTGGTGTCCTCTTCGCCGTTTAACAGTCTGCAGAAGTGATCCTTCCAGATTCTCAGTATCGACTGCGACTCTACTACGAGTTGCCCCTCTTCGTTCCGACAGGCTTCTGTCCGATGTTTGTACCCTTTGGATAGTTGTTTCACCCGCTGGTAAAACTTTCGGACATTATTTCTGCCGTACCACCTCTCCATTTCCTCGATCGCGCGCTTCTCATGCTCCTTCTTTTTCTTTTTGAGAAGCCGGTGCTCTTCCCTTCTTTTAAGTTCGTAGAGCTCACGAACCGCTCTCGTCCTTCTATCCAGCGTCGCCTTATATGCTGCTAGCTTCGCTGAATGCGCCTGCCGACACTCGTTGTCAAACCATGGGTATTTTCTAGGTGGCATTTTAAAACCCAACACATCAAAGGCAGCTTCTCTAATGGCGTTTTGACAACGGTTCCACTGTTCGTCGATTGTTTCGCCTGGCAGGGTTGGACTCTCTGAGAGCTTCAGGGAGACTCGATCGGAGAAGTTCCCAGCGGTCGATTGCGATTGTAGCTTTCCAACGTCAAACTGTTTTGGTCTGCGTTACTGCGGTTTAGCGAAACAATCCAGGCCAGGCCTGCTAACAAATGATGCACAAAGCAGAAAAGCTCATTCTTGTGGCCTTCGAAGGAAAAATTCTGCGTCGGATATATGGTCGTGTCTGTAATTGAATGGAGGCGAAGACGTAGTCGCAATTTCTTCGATCTGTACCAAAATGTGGAGGCAGTCCGGAAAACAAAATCCGTCGACGGCGCAGGTTGCATTGAGTTGCCAACCTCGAGCGCATGGTGACAATAGTTCAGAACAGAGAGTCTTCGAATCCGAGCCATGTGTCCCAAAAAGGAAAGGAAGACCGTACCGAATGGAAACCGAAATGATGACAGCAGCGTGACCACAACCGCCAACGATGGAAAGCAGCAAATTGATCAGCCTCAAACCCTCTAGAGGTCAGTCTGAAAAGGTACATTCGCTTCTCGTTGTATTTTTTAACTTAACCTTGCATCCATCGCACAAATTACGGTTTTTAGTCTAAATGCGTCAAATCAGAACGTCACCATAGGCAGCTACAACTTCGAGGTAGTGAAGGACTTCATCTACCTTGGCTCCCAAGCTAATAGTACGAACAACATCAATACCGAGATTAAGCGCAGAATAACTCTTGCCAAACGCTGTTTCTTTGGGCTCAAGAGGCAATTGAGTAGTAGAGCCCTCTCTCGAAAGACCAAGCTCACATTATATAAGACCTTGATCATCCCTGTCCTGCTGTATGGCGCGGAAGCTTGGACTATCTCAAGAAGACGCACTTGGTCTCTTCGAGAGAAAAGTTCTGCGTTCAATCTTTGGTCCTGTTTGCGTTGAAGGTTCCTGGAGAAGAAGATTCAACCACTAATGGAACGGGCTGTTCAGCGACATGAGGCTAGTCAGGCGTCTACGGATTCAACGCCTAAGATGGCTAGGCCATGTTGAGCGCGGACAACACTGCACTAGCCCGAAGAGTCTTCCACTCCGAACCAGTTTGCGTTTTCCCGCAATAGAGGACAACCACGAACCCTACGGCGCACTCAAGTGAAGAAGGACCTCAACCAAATTGGAGTTCGAAATTGGAGGCAGCTGGCTAAGGATGGTGCCAGCTGAAGAGGATTGTTAACCGAGGCCCACGTTCACCCCGGACTGTAGAAGAAGAAGAAGAAGAATGCGTCAAATCAAACGATATGACGGACTAGAGAGTGCCCAAAAGTTCTTCACAAGGCATGTCTTCCAGTAATTAACTGAGATAATACCCTTGAAAACGGACCGGACATTCTCGAGACCATAACAATAGTCCATTACTCAAAGGTGTTTGTTCTAGCTGCAAATTGCCAAGTCAACTTTTTTAGGCATTTCGAAAAAAATATTAAAACTCAATTTAGATTTAATTCAGTTCCAGAACTTACATATGCATAACTTAGTTGTAAGCCAGAACATACGATTCTAAAAACTCTTCAAACTCGAACTGCACCGCACTGAGATGCATACGGACACCAGACGTACCCACCAAAATTGCTACCGACATGCCCACACCTCATCTTAGAATACAACATGCAATATTTTTCACTTACATTTCATTTTGTTTCCTGTGTCCGTTATAAGGGGTTATAACGGCTCAATAGATGTTAAAATTCATGTTCGCGGCCAATATAAAGAGGTTGCGTTTCAAGGGGTTGAACTACTAGTCCTATCTTTTTGCTGTCTTGACGCATTGTCCTCACGATAGGTGCTGGTTATAGAGTGGTGTCCGTGAAGAGAAGTTTTACTTCACATTTAAAATTCACCGCTTTCTGTAACTGAAACATAAAAGGCCGTATTTCTAAACGGACTGTCAGTTGGTCATGTGAGAAAAGGAGCTAAGTTGGGTGAATGCGGTGATTGAATGGCAAGACAAAACCAACACCGACATCTTGGACAACACGTCACTATAAACTGCTAGAACGTAGAAGTAGTGAACGACTGTGTGGCTCTGCAATAAGCTCCGGAAATGACTTTACTGTGGAGAAGGATAATTATAATATAATATGTGTGGCGCTACTGCCCGTAGTGGGCCAGGGCTAAGCGTCTAAGCAAACACTCGTGTTGTGCGTGCTATTGTTCTCTCACAAGTGGAAGGGACCTACAGTTTTATGCCGAATCCGAATGGCTTTCTTTGAGAAGCTTTCTCTAGACAGGAAAATACTCTTTGAGCAATGTCAGTGACTCGAAACAGGTAGAGTCGTGAAAACTGTTTTCGTCGCACAGGGCAGGAAACGAACCTACGATGTCGAGGGGTCGACGCACATACCCACAACGCCACGGGCCACCACCACTGTGGAGAATGATAACCCAAGTATAACCCTGGCTGATCGTAATATTCTTGGACTAAGGCGGCGATTCAAAAATAAAGCCCTGTACCGGGTAACCTAGCTGTTTCTTTATGAGACATTTATAGTCCCAGTCCTGCTCTAAGCCGCAGAAGCATGGACAATGTCAAATGATGACGAAGAGATTCGTGGTCGTTTCCAGAAGAATATCCCTCGAATCATATTCGTCAAGCGACATTGGCCTAGTCAACCGAATTCGATTGTCTGGACTCAAATGGCTGGGTCATGTAGAGAAAATGGACACTAACGCTTGAAACTGTAGGCGCCTAGTCCAAAATCGTGCTATTCGGAGAGGAATTCTGAGGCCCAGATCCACACGCGACTGTAGCGCCATGCAAAGAAGAAGAATTTCGTTCATGTTTTCGTGAAACTAATTCCATTCAAGGATTGTCATGAACAATTGATGTTGGTTACGTAGTTGGGATACAAAATTACAGTTGGATTTCATCGAGACTATTCGACACACAAGTCAAAAAGCTACCACTCCTAGCCATTTCGAAAGAGGACACGATTAAAAAATTCAATTTCCAAAAGGAGTTCACAATTAGGCTCAGCAATAAACACGACAGGAGCGACGAATCCAAGGTCCCTAGACTGAGCAATAATACGGTGAAGTGGTATACAGATGGATCAGGAACTGAGGAAGAAACAGGGGTGGAGTATTTGAACCCCAGACTAGGTACTATGAACCAATGGTCAAACGCATTAGTTTCAGTAGCGCCGCTTTCTTCGCACTTAACTCCTGCATCATCAAATCAAAGCTTGTTTGGAAATGACTAGTAAGACTTAAGAAGCTGAGAAGCTGCTGAGAGAGAGAGCTGCTGAGATGAGAAGCAATGCAATGCCCGACTCTCTCGCTAGGAACCCTTTACAGGTTCCGAATCCTTTTGCGCTTTAGGAGGTCATGTTCTCAGGGCAGAGTTGAGGGAACTAGAAGGAAGAAACTGGACAGAATCCTGGAGCAGCGCTTATGGTATGCAGCAAGCCAAGAAACTCTTGGGTCAACACAACCGGAAGTGCTTTGAGGCATGTATCAAAATGAGCAAGAACATCGTCCGAACCCTAACAGGGGGCTACAAGCTCAGGGAGCACAATGAACTCTGGGATGAATTTAATTTTGTAAGACACTATCCCACAAAGGCCTAAGATAGTTGCTAAGTTGACAACATCGACGCCTTGTACGGCAACGCCTTTGCATGCCATCATACGTCTTTTATAACGATCCCCGTGACATTCAACATCCCTTCAAATTTGCTCCCCAGAACTCCCACAAATTGCAACAAGCTTGCAAGTTCTTGATAGTTCGCTCCACTGCATGACATCCGCGATAATAAATCCCAGTGTATGCCCATTATGATGATAATTTTACGAAAAAAAAGTGCTTTCTGGTCCGAATTTATCGGCCGCTCCTAGCCGAGCCGCATCAACCATTCCCAAGCGCAGTGCCTCTGTGTGAGGCTGAAGCAGATATTTATGCCCCAGTTACCACACCCATGCCCCAACCACTCAATTCAATGTAAAATCAGATCGTATCTTCGCAAAATTTATTACACCATTAAAACTTTCCTCTCCAGCCGACCCCACCCGGCGGGCGTCACACAGCATCACGCTCCGGCTGGCTGTGGGGACGTCGCCAACATTTAGCCAAGGCAAAGTTCACACATCATGAAATGTATTCTTTCGTTTCGTTTCGTTTTTTTTTTTGTTGCCTCTCATAATCGATTTTGGCACAGCACCACCGCCCCCTTCAATATCGATAACAAAACGCACTTCGGAACGAATTGAATGAAAATGCTTTCAACGAAAAATAAATTTTAACTTCATGGCATTTATTACTAATCAATTCAAATGAGTTCTGCCGCTCGAAACCGGGCCAAGTGGTGCGCCCGTCCTTGCCAACCGGAAATGGTGGGACGTTGTTATGCACTCGTTTCAATATCCGAAATTAGATGAAAGGGAGACATTTTGTGAGCGGATTCTAAATGAAATTACTTCCGCCACTTTGCCATTCATCGGAGCGGCGCGCGGCGCGGCGTCTATTGATTACACTTGGCATCACTGATTTCCTGGGGGGTGTCGCGAGGGTGTTAGACGAAAAGTGGGTGCCGCTTGTTTTAAGCGAAACTACGGTGACAAATCAAATCCCTGGCACTCCGCAGATAGACGAGACAGAGACAGCCAGAGAGGAAGAACAAAAGGAGAGCGGCCCTCATCAATTGGTAAGACGACGTCGTCTGACTGGCGGAATATCTCGACTCTAACTGCAGCAATTGAAGAGACTCTGAGTGGCAGTGAAATTCATTTGGCTTTAGGGCTTTGAGTTCATAGCGAGGCACTCTCTTAGTCTGCCTCATGTCAAGTCCACCGCTGTTCTCCTGGGCAGATAAATTCTGTGATTCTCAAGGAGTTCTTTCCTTTCGTCGCACAACTGCTTAGGCTTCCCTGGTGAACGTGTGCAGCAGCAACGTGACCGCTCGTCCCCGTCGTCGTCCTCATCTCGACAACAATCACAGCATTTAACTCATTCCATTCGAGCGAGAGAGAGATAAAGGACTTCGAGGACATTCCACTTGAAAATTGCATGAAAAATTCAACGACGAACGGAAATTGAATTATTTACAGACTCACAGGAAGACGGGTGAGCTCCCTTCCCCCTCCCCCCACACACAGCACAAAAAAGATGAGAGAACAGAAGAAAGAAAGACACGACAAGGATAATGAAAGAGGATTCGCAGTGGCTTTCCCGTCTGTGGCTGTTCTTGCTGGTGACACTCAATGGGAGCCATTCTTTCTGGCATCCACTTCTAACATCGAGACAGTGTGCCTAGACCGCTCTGCTGATGATGTTGTTGTGGCTCAGATTGCATTTCTGGCAGATTCAAAGGAATCCCGGAATCGATGTGAAAACTCATTAAATGTCTATCGAATTGAATTTTCTGCGCCAGGATATGCGGAAGTCTGTGAACTCAGAGCATCCAGTGTTCCAACGACATTTTGGCTTTGATATGTGATACAGCTTCCGGGCTGGTTAACTTGATGAGAGGGAGGGAGGAGGGTGTCGTCGTCGTTACCCCGGGGTTAGGTTACATGTGATTGGAAATAAGTTTCAAGAAGTTTTTGGGTTTTGCAAAATTGAGAAAGTTATTAGTTTGTGAATTTTAGGGCTTTCGAGATCCAGTTCGGGGGATAATTTGATTGTTTCACGATAAATAACGACACTGGAGGCGTACACGCCACTGCGTGGTGTGGAGTGGAGAAGTTTTAAGTTGGTTTCTGTTTATTGCCTTCGAGATCGTTAGAGCTCCTTTCGGGCTTAAATTGCTTTCTGGAGTGTGTGTGTGGAGGAGAATGTGCGGCACTCTAGGGGCTTGTTTAACGTTAAATTTCAGGTGGGAATTATGTACAAATGTGGTTAGCAAGTTGATGGAATCAATGTAGCTTGGAGATGCAAGTTAAAGGGGTGGAGAGGGAATTGTTGAGCACGTGTGTGTGCGTGTTATGTGAACTGTTCCCTTCCTCAACGTTTGCTCAAGAGTGCGAAGAGAATGAGAATCAAATTACATGCGAACAAGGCTCTGGGTCTAACGAATGATAGCGAGTTTCTTCTTCTGCCCTTTTTAGCTGCAAAAAAGCCAAATGGGGCCTACAACCACGCATCGCTCATTGGATTTTCACCTCTATTGTCAGACCGACACTTCTGTATGGAGTCTCAGTTTGGTGGACAGCACTAAACAAGGCCATCAACTGCAAGGCACTCAACCGAGTACAAAGACTGGTCTGCCTGTGCATTAGCGGAGCTATGTCAGACGCACTGAATATTCTCCTCCACATTCCACCACTGGAACTATTCGGAAGACAAATAACAGGCAACACAGCCTTGAGACTCAAAACACTGCGACTGTGGTCCGAACTTAACATTGGCCACTCAACCATTCTCAAGGAATTCTACTTCCTTCCTAGTGACGCTGACCGCCTAATAGCCTAGGCTATCTTCGCATTCATTCCAGATCGGACTGGATGTCTGACAGGCAAACGTTGGAAGATCCTCTGCGTGTTTTCACAGACGGATCGAAGACTAACGGAGGGGTCGGTGCGAGTGTCTATTCCCAAGACCTCAACATTGCCATCTCTTTGAAGCTCCCCGATCACTGTAGCGTTTTTGAGGGAGAAACCATAGTCATTAAAGAGGCGCTGTCCTTGTTCAAAACCAACGGGATATCAAAAGGGGATATCACCATCTGTTCCGATGGCCGCTTTAAAATCCCTGGATAATGTCATGTTCTACTTAAAAACATCCCTTAATTGCAGGCTGTCTCTTAACGAGATGGTTGAGCATTTAAACATTCACCTTCAGTGGGTGCCGGGACACTGTGACATACCAGGAAACTGCAAAGCCGATGAACTTGTCAGGTGTAGTACAACCTTATCACTATCAATAGCAGGGATACCACCATCCATGCTGATCGTTATAGCCTACCATCTTTTAAAGATTCACACAATTAGGACCACCAATTACAAATGGCTAGAAGGGTGCCTTCTTAAGCTGAGTCTGAGTAGTCGGATGTTTGTTTCTGAGCCTTAAAACAAACATCCGACTACTCAGACTCTGCAGGCACTCATTAAAGATTCTCATAGGAGTCATAACCGGGCACTGTGCAATTGGCACTCATACTCGCAGGATGGCTACGGAGGAAGAGGAAGAAAACACTCATTCCCTACTCTGCTCCTGTAGCGCTCTGGCAAGTCGTAGGTTCCTACACCCTTAGCAGTCAGTCACAACTCAACCTAAAGCTCTAACGTTCGATGATTCAATAAAGGGGGCTTTATGGGGAGTTTAGTAGTGGATACCCTAATGTACTATATGACTGTTTGCTTCATTTCTTCTGAAACATTGATTCTAACGAGGTTTTCTGACACTTTTTTACCAATGCCCGTCTCTATCGTAGTCACAACCAATTTTTATCGACCAACGAGAGTTCTGAAATCTCTAGCTGAGAGCTATATTAAGACTCAACATTAGTATTGTTGAATAAACTATAATGCTTGTTCTAAAAAGCTTACAAAACCAATGGAGTCCCTCACTAAGCGTCGATGCGCCTCTCTCATCCAATACCGTGCTCTATCAGCTTTCGGTCGAAGACAGAAGTGCCTACAAATCTACTTTACGTAAAGGAAAAAACGGATAAGCGTCTCTGCTTGTTCGCTTTGGGACGTTATCTTGTTGAAAGGAAGACATTTGTAAGCAGAAACCTAAATCTTCCATTTCACTTTTGACATAAGCTGAATTCGTCGTTTTGTCTAGATTTCGAACGACACTACAGGAGAAATGTCTCCAAACGAACGTTGTCCCTTCTGTGGAAGGAAGGCATACTGAGAAAAAAAAACGCTGTCCGTTCTTTTACTCACGCTTCAGCTTACACACAGATAGTCAACTTAACCGTTTGATAAGCTTCTTCTTCTTTGATTGGCGCTACAGTCCGTAGTGGATCTGGGCCTCAAAAAACATACCTCTCCAGCCAGCACGATATTTCGCCAGCTGCCTCCAGCTGCACACACCAAGTTGGTTGAGGTCCTTTTCCAACTGTGTGCGCCATCTAGTGTGAGCCGGAGCTGAGCATGACCTAGCCTTGTAAAGCGAATGGACAACTCACCTCTGCCGCAGGGCAACGGTACAGAGTTGTCTGAAGTGGCACATTAAGTGATCGGACTGTTGTGGCAGGAAACGAAGAAGCAGTTTACCTTATCGGCACCAGTAGAAGATGCAGGAGAAAGCGTTGTGATTAAAGGTTTTGTGCGGTATACCCACAAAAAGTGTGTATTATATGATAATTGGGTTTACATTAAGGTCCATCTTGTAAGCTGTAAGAGATCACCTATTTGTGCCAACTTGCGTCATACGGTGGCTCAGAAGTTCTAAGTGATGACAACTTATGTAAAATGCAGCGTTATAATATTCTTCTTCTTCAAATTTGGGTCTTATCGCATGATGTAATCGAAAATGAACCCATATCCGGAATTTGTTCACTCCCTAAACTAACTATTTCATTACTGAAACATACTCCTTAAGAAACTGAGTTTTCTGTTAAGTTCCATTTATCTATGATCTGCCGCAGTATCTGGTCAGCAAATATCTTGGCAAACCTTTTCATTGCCAGAGAATGTTTTGGATGCCGTACTAAGAGGACATATTTCTCTCCACTTGGCGTCGGCAAGGGTGTTGTCCACTTAAGGCATTCTCGCACCACCAACTTTTTCGAACTAAACGTTGTTACTGGTGATTTAACATCATCCGGTAAGAATGAAATTTTCGTATAGTATCGTCGCACTTATTAGGTCAGCGGTCACTTACTAGATCTGCTTGTGGTTTGCCAAGAGATGGCGCAAGTTGTATTATTCCATTGGAACATGCGTTGGAAAGCTACTGTTATTGTAAGAAGTTGTCATTGGAATAGTCATTGCTTCAGATGGGCAATACTTTGAATATGCTTTTCTTAAGCAAACGTTCAAATTTGGAATAAAAAACAGCACGAATTAAGTTATAGACCCAATAGGTCCTATTGGACCCGTTGTGGTGATTAACAGGATTGAGTTTCGATTATATTCCCCAAAAATGGTATCAGTCAGCGAACCTTCCAATCTTCCAATATTTCTGGGCTGTTGAACGGCTGATCGTTGCGGTTATAGGTTTGGCGAGGTCAAATAATGTTGGTCTTCGTTGACTCCATTGCCCTCTCGATATAGGTTGGTCGATCGAATAACTACGTACCTACACACATACCTTCAGTCATCTATGCACGAACCGTGCACCACAACATTTTTCCATGACCTTACCCTGTTGCTAGAAAAAAACGAGACTTCCTTTAACGCCAGCGGCCCTAAATTTCAAAGGCAAACCTCTTCAGTTCACAAAAAAACTTTGCTGAAACTAATCCAGCAGTTCGTTCTTAATAAACTCGCAGCACGCAAATTTAAAGCTCGAAAGAAACGCCCGATATGGGGAGACCCGCCGCAATCTTCTCCGTAGCAACATTTACTTTACAATCCTAAGACCGTAAACTCATTTAACTTACCTCCGAACACACCTCATTAACCTAGATTTCCACATTTCCTTCAGACCCATAACCTACCCTCAACCACACACCAACACCACCCCCCGCCCACACACACACCCTGCTCTCGTTTTAACCTTTTCTTTTTCGTACAAAGAAACTTTTGCGCACCCATTAGTTCCGAACGATGCAGAAAGTTTTTATTTACCCGAGCAGCCGGCTTCACGGGGCGGGTGCTATGCTGCCACACCTCACCGCAACCGCCATCCCACTTCCCATTAATAGTGATTCGAGTAAAACACACACTCGAGCAGCACTCAAATGCAGTCATTATGCGAAGCCTGCAGACAACACGACGGCTCGCAGTGCACGACATGCAAGAGTTGCGAGAGCGAAGCACCGCTCCTACACTAGCTAGGTTATGCATATTAATTATTCCAAAATATAATTCGGCACTCATAAAGCGAGACATTTTGTTTCTTCTTTTGCACACATAGCGCCGGGGATATGTAGTGGGGAAATCTTAGTGTCATCCGAGAAGGGGTTAACAGCGCACTCACGTCCGCCGAAGACGGCGTGGATTACCAAACAAAGGCCGATTGGGGGTGAGGCACATGTACAAGAAGTGATTAATGCCTCATGGGTGTGACGATGGCACAGTGTAGTGTACACTGACTTGGCAGCCGGAGCCTGACAGCCATTTAACTGGCTTGTTCGGATCTTAATGTCATTTCTCATTACGATAAGTAATTCGGTCGAACTCTGCGTTTCACTATCCTGGGGGCATACACAGTCTGTGCGATTTTGCACACTCGTGTGGACTTATCGAACTTCATGCCTTTGCTAGTGGGGCGGAAGGCTGGCGGAATCGGAGGAGGAAGCTATGCTAGACGACGGGGTGTGTGTTGGTAATGGATGTGAACTTGATTATATCCACTCAAGGACGTCTCACTCGGGCGAATCGAATGCACAAGTCGGGCACTTGGTGGATGGCGAAAATGACACAACGTGTTCATAATGACGACTGTACTCCCTTGAATACCAAGACAGTCTGCTGAGGCGGCAAAGTATGTGAATCATACGCAGAAGCCCAAGTGAATTGAGAAAAAAACTTGAAATGGTTGCCAGGTCATTGGGGACGCTCTCGTTATAGGGCGCACATACTGTCCCGAATGACTACTGGAACGCTGAAAAAGTTCCAGAGTGTACTATTTAAGGGACACGGTAGAGGCCATTCGATTCGCAAAGAGCTTCGTTAAGCGTTAAATTTCTGAGGGCAGTCACTGCATACGTTGCCTAAGTCTGACTAAACGTTTCACTAGAACTAACTATTCTTAGGATGCTCAGTTCAAAGTTGAATCAGACAGCTTTCTCAAGTTCAAGTCAAGTCAAGCTTAGACTCAAGTCAAGAGGACTCGATCAAAGCATCTGCGACTTTCCTCTTCTTTGTCTTATGGCACTGCAAGTCCTAGCTTCACTCAACTAACATGCTTGCTGACCTTAGCGTTGTTTCAAGAAAAGAGAGTCATCGGAAAACACTGCCTGCACGACAACACATCCGGAAACGGACTCAGGCTGGTAGATTTCGCCTCGGGGCGTAACCTCTCTGTGATGAGCACGCGGTTCCCACACCTCAACATCCATAAGGGGACCTGGCGGTCTCCTGATCAATCAACCGCCAACCAGATTGATCACGTTGCGATCGACGTCAGACACTCCTCCAGCATCCTCGATGTCCGAACTTTCCGAGGAGCCAACATTGACTCGGACGATTTCCAAGCTGTAGCCAAGGTAAGGATGAGGATATTGAGACATGTACGGAGTCGAGGCAGGACACTCAGGTTTGACGTCGCAAAGCTAGAATCGCAATCGACCGTTCGGAACTTTGCCGACCGAGTCTCTCTGAAACTCTCTGAAAGTCCGACGCTGCCTGCACAAACCATCAAAGAAGAATGGAAACGTTGCCAAAAAGCCATCAAAGAAGCTGCCACTGATGTGCTGGGTTTCATGACACCACCCAGAAGGGAACCCATGGTTCGACGACGAGTGCAGGCAGGTGCATGCCGCCAAACAGCAAAGCCTACAAGGCAACACTGCATCGAACAACGAGATCTGTTCATGAGCAGAAGAGTAGGGAAGAGAACCGGCTTCTCAAAAGGAAAAAGAAAGAGCATGAGAAGCGCGCGGTCGTGAAGATGGAGAGGTGTTACGACAGGAAGGAGGTCCGAAAGTCTTACCAAAAGGTAAAACAAGTATCAGGAAGAAACAGACCTCGGACCGAACCCAGCAGGGACGAAAATGGACAACTAGTAGTAGAATCGCAGTCGATGCTGAGAATTTGGAAAAATCATTTCTGTAGACTGTTAAACGGCGATGACGACACAAATTCCGCTGTCAGGCAGAATGTTTCACTGAAGCTGGACGACACGAATTCCGTTCCCCCGACTTAGACGAAGTCAAGAAAGCGATTTCTAGACTGAAGTCGAACAAAGCTGCTGGAGCGGGCGGATTGTCCGCGGAACTGTTTAAAGCAGCTGGAGATGACCTGTTTGGGCGCATGCACCAGCTCATCTCTAAGATATGGTCGGAGGAAAGCATGCCCGACGATTGGAATCTCAGCGTCGTTTGTCCGGTTCACCTTTTGACTGCGCCAACTATCGATGGATCAGCCTCCTTCACTCTGCCGTTTTGTGTGAACGCCTGAAACCATTCGTCAACAATCTGATAGGTCCTTATAAGTGCGGTCTTCACACTACGGCAGATCCTGGAAAAGACCCAAGAAATGCAAATCGACACTCACCATCTGTTCGTCGACTTCAAGGCCGCATATGACAGCGTGCATAGAGACGAGCTATACAACGCCATGTCTAGTTTTGACATTCCTGCCAAGCTCGTCAGGATGTGCAGGATGACGATGGAGAGCTCTGGCTGCTCCATCAAGGTCGGTAACGAACTCACCGAGACTTTCAATGTCAAAAAAGGTTTTAGGCAAGGCGACACGCTGTCTTGTGACATCTTTAACATCATACTTGAGAAGATCGTGCGAAACTCTAACGTAAACACCCGAGGCACGATCTTCCAAAAGTCCGTTCAACTGCTTGCTTACGCGGACGACATTGACGTGATTGGACGAACACAGCGAGCCGTCAATGAGGCGTTTGCTGGCTAGACCCATGCTTGCATTGGGTCTAGCGGCAAACCAGGGCAAAACAAAGTACATTCTGTCATCACGAAGGACGCACAACATCGACGTCTCGGACAGAGCGTCATAATGGGACAGAGGTGTTCAAGGACTTCGCTTACCTAGGCTCTGGAGTAAATAGGGACAGTAATACTAGCACTGAGATCAATCGCAGAATTCTCTTGCGAATCGCTGCTTCTTTGGGCTCAAGAGGCAATTGTGTAACAAAGCCATCTCCGAAACACAAAGTTGACATCGTATAAAACTCTGATCAACTCAGTCCTGCTCTATGGCGCAGGAGATGAACGCTATTGAAAGCGAATGAAGAAACTCTTGGTTATTTTGAGAGAAAATTTCCTAGTGCGATCTTTGGTCCTGTTTGCGTTGATGGCGTCTGGTGGAGAGGATTCAACCACGAACTCTATGGGCTGTACAGCGGCATGCACCTCGTTAAGCGTCTTTGGATTCAACGCTTAAGATGGCTTGGGACAACACTGCGCCAGCCGGAAGAGTCTTCGACTCCGAACCAGTGTAACAACGCAATAGAGGACGACAACGCAGCCGACTCAAGTCGTGAAGAATCTTATTCAAATTGGCGTGCGAAATTGGGGGCAGCTGTCTAAGGAGAGGCTTGTTGGCTGAGACCCAGGTTCACCCTGGACTGTAGCGACATAAGCAGATGCGTATCGATTTGAAACTCTCTGTACTTGCATTAGAGGAAATATTTGTTCCATAGTCGATTTGCCGTGCCCGAAGCCGCACTGGCAAGTGCCGATTAGTGCGGTGCAAAACAGCTTTAGACGTACTCACAGTACACTACATAGGATCTTGTAGGCAAAGTTGACCAGGGATACACTTCTACAGTTTTTGGATGAGCTAGTATCGCCTTTTTTTTGGATGGGGCATATGGAGCTGATATTCCAGTCGTTGGGCATGCTTTCGTTTTCCCGAATTCGGCAAATGATCTGGTGCATGCTCCTTACTTGTACATTGCCACAGCTTTAAAAAGCTCTGATGGTAAGCCATCTGACACTCAAGTGGAAAGAACATCTTGAAAAGAGAAGTGCAGAACTTGACGACTTGACTAGTTTATTGGTAAACTTTCCGTGCTAACCTGTATCCAAGCAAATCCTTATACCTGTTCGGACCTGTGGCTTACAACTTCCATCCCGTCAAAAATAAGCACCGGAAGCTGCAGATTTATAACCCTTTCTTCCAAGAATCTGAATAATGAAACCTGGTTCTGGTCGAAGTGCTAATGCTTCTTGCAAATTCGCTCAAGCACAGATGTAGTGTGTCGTACAAGCTGCAGTATTCGAAAGAACGTTGGTTGCACAGCTGTGTTGAAATATTAGCATGCAACTGATATGGTCTCCATCATTCTACACTTTGCTGTAGCTATCAAATGCCAACTATTTTACACACAACCCCAAGATAGCATACACATGACCAACCATGTTTCATGTGCAAGCCCCTACTTCACCACCCACTCCTCGCCACCCTCAGTCAATTCTGGATCTCATTTACCTACATCAAGACAAACGATGACATAAATTGCAAGGTGTTTGCTTTCAAAACCCAGCCCTGTACACGACACCAGCATCAAGCGAGAATCACTGCACAAGAACATCCCCTATCAGATGATTGATCAAATTACACGAAAACCATAATCCAGGCCGTCCCGCAATGTGCTTATCTCCGCAATACAATT
Source organism: Eristalis arbustorum (assembly GCA_916610145.1). Lineage (NCBI taxonomy): Eukaryota > Metazoa > Arthropoda > Insecta > Diptera > Syrphidae > Eristalis > Eristalis arbustorum. Next base: position 55,158,340 of record OU744316.1, on the reverse strand, counting down.
AGCCAAATAAAGCGATTCAATCACTCTCTTATCTTATCCCTCATGACGTCCTGAAGCCGCGCACACTTGCCAAGGCAATGCGGCCACGCCACGGAGGGTAGGCAGCATCAATTCCAGGCTTCCGTGCACCGCAACAACAGGTAACAATTGAGATGTTAACGCAGGTAATGACAAACGGATGACTGAGAATGATTTCCCCGCTATTCGCTTTTGCAAACGCACACGCACGCACACACAGCGCAGCGACGATAACGATCTCCGCACACAGTGCCGCTGCCATCGTCGAAAGAATGAAAATTCCCCATCACACATCCTGATGTGATTTTTTCTCCCGTAAGCCATATTAAGTTTCCGTTCCTTTCTCTCGAGTCGTTGAGCGGCGCTGGCGCCCGACCCCCGGCGGGATACCAGAACGCCGCCGGCTCAAAGGCAAAAAACTTGCGATAACAACTTTTCTTCGTCAACGGAAAATTTTGATCTACCACAAGGTGATACGCATTAAAAGTAATGTAATCCAGAATGGCTGCAGGCCCTGAGATAGATGGCGTTCTCATGGCTGACTCAGATGCCTCGGCTGGCTTGGATGGCTCAGATGGGCGTGTGGATAAGCCTCGGGCGGACGTGTGGGCTGGGGCCGTGGGGGTGGGGCAAAGAGAATGGAATGCGCACTCGTGTAATGGAATTATTATGTTAATCGGGTGACAAAGCCCGGAAAAGGACGCAACCCTCGGTTTAACCCTCGTTCGAATGGCATTGGGCGGTGCTTTCATTATATCGGAATCGATCGCCTTGAGTGGAAATCATTTATATTTGTCGTCGAGCAGGCTTTTGAGATTTCAGATACCTAGGGTAGAGGAGTGTAGCCCGCCCACACATGGGATTATGCTGTGTTTAAAGTGTGTGAAAAATCCTGTCAACGGTGGCAGATTGGAACTTTGGACTTCCTCTGGTTGCATGGACATGGGCAAAGATGTTGCGGGGGAACATGGCCCTTCGCGGGATATCATAAATATTGCAAGACAGGCAGTTGAGGTGACAAGATTTTGCTTTTATTGCAATGTTGTTCGCAAAATGCCCAGAGGACTGGATGTTGTTTGCAAAGTTGATCGAAGTTGAGGTGAGAGCAAGCTTTTGAAACTCTCATTGCGGCTGGATCTTACTAGAAGCTGCTTCAGACGAGGTCATCACGGAAAACCTGCCCCAGCACCGCCACACAAAGCCATCCTTTTGCACAGTATTCCTTGTAATTTCGCCGTACTGACTACACTTTGTTGCGGCATCAATGTGAATCTGCTGCAGCTGGAAATCGACGGGAGTGGTGTGGGGCATGGGCTTATGTACACAGGGCAGTTGCTGTCTGCACGCAGCCTGGTAAGATGCCAGCGCGATCCCTGCTTGTGCAAGTTGACATACAGCCTCCACCTGGGGCCCCTGGATAGCCATCACAACAACCGTTGTGTGTTGAACTAATTAATGCTACGTTTCAACTGCGGTTGTGCGGAGTGCTAACAACCCGCCCACAGAAAATAACATATGTTACGCAAGAGCAAGCAGCCTCGGAACAACAGACGAAACCTCGACGACGATTAGGCGGGAAAAAGACAACGATTTGCGAGTCTGCTCCTGGAATGTAAGAATACTCTACACTGCAGGGGCCCCTCAAAACCTTGAAAATATCCTCACGCAATATACAAATAATAAGCCGGATTTTGCTCCAGAAAATACGCTGGATAAGACAGGGGATAATGAAAGAGAAAGAGTGTGACGTACCATATATTACAGCTGTCACAAAATGTTGCACATATTTAGATGCGGATTATTCGTCAAGGTCGAAGGACATCGATATTAAACCGATAAGCGCTCGCCTGGCTGTGATCCGCATCCAAGGCAGATTCTACAACATCAGCCTCGTATGTGCACATGCCCCTACCGACGAAGCTGAAGACAGTCAAAGAAGATTATTACTACCTCTTGGACATTGCCTACGGAGCCTGTCCGGAGTAAGATGTCAAAATCCTACTCGGAAACTTCAATGCTATAATCGGTAAAGAAAACATCTTTGGTGGAGTGATCGGAACGCACAGCCTCCACGACCTAGCTTTGAAGAAGTCGGCACAGCCATCTTTTCGACAACAAAACAGCAGTAAAAGCCATAGCATCGGATATCTTGACTTCGAAGCTTGTCAGCTTATGCCGACAAAGCGTCATGTTAGGATATCCTCGACGAAAATGGTGACCCTGTGCTGTGTACCTGAAAAAACTGCTTGTCAAGGCAATAAAAAAGCCGACAGCCTCGCCACGAAGGTATCCGAGCTTGGAGCATCCCTGGCAATCCCTTACGCACTCACGCCGCATAGCTCTAAAGAAAACTAGAAACTAGTAAGAACTCTTTGGCTTAGTCTGCCAACTGGAGCAGTAGCGAGGGCACTGTGGCGAACTCTTCCCAAAATCACTGGAACAATGGATACACCTAGTTGCTCTAAGTGAGCCACCGCCGCAAGCTCACAAGGGCACCCGATTACCTGCTTACATACCTGCCATCACTGAGAGAGCCCACACAAGTGGAGAAAAACCTCAACCAACTTGGTCTGCGGTGTTGGAGGCAACTGCTTACAGGTCGTGTCGTTTGGAGAGACACTAGCTTGTTGGATAATGACCATCACTTCTATGGACTCAGCCGTCAGCAGAAGAACATGAAGATGATCAATCAATTTCAAATGGACTCAAATTGTAAGCAAGCGCCGACACTGAAGCCTCTAGTTTTCAACTCCTATTCTCATCTTCACATTGGGAATCCGTTGTGCCTTGCACTGAAGCAGTGAGTTTTAGATGTATGAACGAACATTTGATGACGTTCCGACGTACGGCGTTCGCCAACATAAGCCAAGTCTGTGTACCTGTCCCCAGAAAAAGGTGATGCATTCAAAGACGAGCTCCTTGACAAAACCTCAAAACAACGTCCCAGCGTTGGAACTAAGATCGTTCTTGGTGACGAGAACCCACTCAGAAAAAAAGAAATCACTGGGAACTTATAATAATAATATGGGTGGCGCTACAGCCCGTAGAGGGCCAGGGCCTAGCTTTCTCAGCAACCACTCGTGTTGTGCGTGCTACTGTTCTTACACGAGTGGAAGGGACCTACAGTTTTATGCCGACTCCGAACGGCCAAGTTTGAGAAGCTTTTTCTAGACAGAAAATACTCTTTGAGCATTGTCAGTGACTCGAAAGAGGTGGGACCGTGAAAATTATTTCTGTCGCACAGAGCAGGAAATGAAACAACAACGTCGAGGTTGGGGTCGACGCACATACCCACAACTCCACGGGCCGCCACTGGGAACACAGTCAGAAAAAAGAGCCTACACGAGATCACCTCCAATGAGCGGCTTATTGACTTTGCCGTGGAGCTTAAAGTAGCAAGTACACGGTTCTCTAGGCTTTCGTCAGCTATTGCCTACTTTAGTTCAGATTCTAACATCACACAGGAATGACGGGCTGAACTAGCCACGTTCGATAAACGACACGACCCAGCTTTGAGGAAGTCGGCACAGCCACTGAATGGCTGAAGAACAAAAAAGCCGTAGAGTCAGATGGCTTACCATCGGAGCTTTTCAAATCCGGGGGCAATTTACTAGTGGGGAGCAACAACCAGATCATTCACCGAATTTGCGAAGACGAAAACATGCCCGACGACTGGAATATTAGCTCCATATGCTCCACCCACAAAAAAAGGCGATCCTACCTCATGCAGAAACTATAGAAGTGTATCCTTGCTCAACGTCGCCTACAAGATCCCATCTAGCGTACTGTGTGTGTCGTGTCTAAGGCCGTTTTGCACCGCAGTAATCGGCACGTCTAGTGCGTCTTCCGGCTCGGAAAATCGACTATAGACCTCATATTCCCACTAAGATAGATCCTGGAGAGAAACAGCGAGTTTCAAATCGATACACAAGCCGCACACGCACAAGCTCTTTCTTGCCAGTCCTGATTCATGGAGCCGATAGCTTGACACTAAGCAAGACTGCAGAGTTGATTCTTACTGCCTTCGAAAGAAAATTCTACGTCGGATATATGATCCCGTCTGCGAGGAAGGCGAATGGAGGAGAAGACACAGCCGCGAACTCTACGAGCTGTACCAGGATGTGGATGTAGTCTGGAAGGCGCATGGACAACGCTCCAGCAAAGAGGATCTTCGAATCCGAGCCTCCTGGTTCGAGAAGGAGAGGAAGACCGAACCTCCGGATGTAAAAAAGGCTTAACCTTGATGACTGGAAGAAGCGCGCCCAGGACCGTGACCGATGGAAGGCAGCAATTGCTCAGGCTTGGTCGGTCTGATAAGTAAGTAAGTAATTCTTACACGGTAGATACGTTCCAGAAAAAAATAGGTCAAAAATAGAAATGAGTGTTTCTATAAGGTCTTGGACAAAGTAGGAATTTCCATGTCAACAGGGTTGTTGCTCATGCATATGACATCGTCATCACAGTTAGAGACTGGCATCCTCTTAAGTGGTCGTGGGAGCAAAGCACGTACGAGAGATCTCCATGCCACTCGATCCTCCGCCATCAACTCATCGAGGTCATCGGGAGTTATGCCCAAATGGAACCAGGCGAGTTTTTGTTCCGACAAGCCATCAAAACAACACATATCCCTTTGCGTTCGAAGAAGCAGCTGCTCATCGTTGAGCTCCTCGGGTTCTGCCGTGTACCTCACCCTATCACCGCGAGTAACTCCTACTATTGCACGAAGTAATCCCATCATAGTAGCTAGAATTGTCGATCATATTCTTTCGGTCATAGGAACTGGAATACAGTACTGAGTTGAGAACAGACTTCTTGGTTACAGATCTTCCAAGGCGTTTCAAAATTTACCCATTTTGTCTATTTTATTTTGTTAAGCTGCTTGTATATCGATGTGCACCTGCTTGTCAATAAAATCATTTCATATACAGCATGCCACAAGAGCGGCTCGTCGTCAGTAAATGAAACCGCCATGTTGGCAAAGCCGGTGTTCCCTTCCATCTATTTACGTCAGCATGAAATGAAGCCGCAAGGGACCCCTAACCTCTCTTGAAGTTGTCTCGAATTTCAATTAACACAAGACTTCGTCAAGATTCACGCCTCAGACCCACCACTCAGCCGCGTCGTCTGCTTTGGATTTCTTTGCCAAGACAGCGAAGGAATTTCAACACTTGTCTCTCAGATTCGGAGTACCCACACATTTGCATAATTTGCGAAACAATGTTCAAGTAATTAAACACTGACTGGTATTTACGACGCATTGACAGCACCGGAATGCGGACGACGAAGGACAAAACTTTTCCGCTGAAATCCAATCCCATGTCGCCGAGCAACGACAATTCCTCCAATCGATCTCTGACGCATCGGAAACTATTTGCGAAGTGCACTGCCATAAGGCCACTGCTCAAGTTGCCGAACTATGTGCTCGTCGTCGCGAGAGATTCACAAGATGAAGGAAAACTTCGATTGCCGTTGACAACTTTCTTGGGTTCGGAAAAACAACTGGCCCGTTGCCGCGCTCCACCCACAGAGGGGCCCGAAAACTTTTGCAGAGAAATGTTTTAATTTGATTCGCATGTGAGGGAGTGGCACTGTGTTGGGTTCGCAGCGCGGCGCGGTGTGTGAATGCTAAATTCGATGAAGGGAGCCGGTGAACTTTTTAGTGGTTTCTGGAAAGCGAACACCTGGCGCAAAGTACGTCTTAGCTGCAGTTCTTGAAGTTCGCTTTATTTGGGTTAATCTTGGGGTCTTACTTTTATTTCCATGCAATCTGAGCGGAGAGGAGGAGATTGATGCTTACTGTTCATGGTAATGGTTAGTGTGAAAAGTACTCACTTCACTGATCCCATTTGGAAGGTGCCCTTAATTTTCTCACGGGGGACTGACTCCTTAGGACATTCAAACGGGGACGTGAGAGTACCTAAAAGTAACGCTCTCGTTGAGAGGAAAAATTGGAATCGAATGCGAATTAAACTTAATCGCTGGGGTGACGGCAGACCCTTCACTGGTTGAACAGTACTTAACCTACGAGGTTGCATGCCGGTTAATAGAACCATTTGAACAATAAATGGGTATATTTTCAGCTTGAAGGAGAAAACTATTCCGTTGCCATTGGCTTGAGGGTACGCTGAATTTTGTTCAAACGGATGCTGAAAGGGGCTTATTGTATCCACAGGGTGTTTTTTATTTTCCAGGTCGATGTTTTCCAAAGTGTATAGGAGTCAACTTTATTCTTAAATTAGACTGTTGGCCTAATTGATATCGTTGCTGGATAATACAATAATATGCTACAGCCCGTAGAGGGCCTGGGTCTCGCCCTTCGTCAAGCCCTCGTGTTGTGAATTCGATTGGTCACAAGTGGAAGAGACCAACAGTCTACGGCCGAGTTTGAGAAGTTTAAGTTCTTTGAGCATTGTTAGGGACTCGAAATAGGTGGGGCCGCACGTATCAGGCATCAAACGTAGAGGTAGATGTTCAAGGGGTCGTCGCTCATATGTACCAAGAACTCGACGGGCCACACAACCACGTTGCTTAGTATTTACAACTTAAGCCTTTTAGCGAAGGCAGGAGCACTGGCTTCAATGTGCAATCTGAGTTTTTTTTTTTTTGTGTGTGAGACTGGCCATCCACATGTTACAACTGCACTGCTTTAAAGGGGTGAACGAGAATTAACGTTAAATAGGCCATTTGTACAGTACTGGTCGACCAATCTTCTTCTTGATTAGCGCTACAGTCCGGGCTGGACCTGGGCCTCAACCAACATGCCTCTCCAGCCAGCACGATCTTTCGTCAGCTGTCTCCAGTTGCGCACACCAAGTTGGTTGAGGTCCTTTTCAACTTGTGTGCGCCATCTAGTGCGAGGACGTCCTCTGTTGCGCTGTCCCAATGGCTCGGTGTCGAAGACTCTTCGGGGCGGAGCTGTGGTGTCCATCCGCTCTACATGACCTAGCCATCTTAAGCGTTGGATCCGAAGGCGCTTAACTAGGTGCATGCCGCTGTACAGCCCGTATAATTCGTGGTTGAACCTTCTCCTCCAAAAGCCATCAACGCAAACAGGACCAAAGATCGTACGCAGAACTTTTCTCTCAAAACAACCAAGAGCTTCTTCTACCAATCACGTCAATGTCGTCCGCGTAAGCAAGCAGTTGAACGGACTTTTGGAAGATCGTGCCTCGGGTGTTTACGTTTGAGTTTCGCACGATCTTCTCAAGTATGATGTTAAAGAAGTCACATGACAGCGTGTCGCCTTGCCTAAAACCTTTTTTGACATTGAAGGTCTCGGTGAGTTCGTTACCGACCTTGATGGAGCAGCGAGAGTTCTCCATCGTCATCCTGTACATCCTGACGAGCTTGGCAGGAATGTCAAAACTAGACATGGCGTTGTATAGCTCGTCTCTATGCACGCTGTCATATGCGGCCTTGAAGTCGACGAACAGATGGTGAGTGTCGATTTGCATTTCTTGGGTCTTTTCCAGGATCTGCCGTAGTGTGAAGACCGCACTTATAAGGACCTATCAGATTGTTGACGAATGGTTTCAGGCGTTCACACAAAACGGCAGAGTGAAGGAGGCTGATCCATCGATAGTTGGCGCAGTCAAAAGGTGAACCGGACAAACGACGCTGAGATTCCAATCGTCGGGCATGCTTTCCTCCGACCATATCTTAGAGATGAGCTGGTGCATGCGCCCAAACAGGTCATCTCCAGCTGCTTTAAACAGTTCCGCGGACAATCCGCCCGCTCCAGCAGCTTTGTTCGACTTCAGTCTAGAAATCGCTTTCTTGACTTCGTCTAAGTCGGGGGGACGGAATTCGTGTCGTCCAGCTTCAGTGAAACATTCTGCCTGACAGCGGAATTTGTGTCGTCATCGCCGTTTAACAGTCTACAGAAATGATTTTTGCAAATTCTCAGCATCGACTGCGATTCTACTACTAGTTGGCCATATTCGTCCCTGCTGGCTTCGGTCCGAGGTCTGTTTCTTCCTGATACTTGTTTTACCTTTTGGTAAAACTTTCGGACCTCCTTCCTGTCGTAGCACCTCTCCATCTCCACGACCGCGCGCTTCTCATGTTCTTTCTTTTTCTTTCTGAGGAGCCGGTGATTTTCCCTTCTCTTCTGTTCGTAGAGCTCACGAACAGCCCTTTTTGTTCGATGCAGCGTTGCCTTGTAGGCCTCCTGCTTGGCTGCATGTACCTGCCTGCACTCGTCGTCAAACCATGGGTTCCTTCTGGGTGGTGTCGTGAAACCCAGTACATCAGTGGTAGCTTCTTAAATGGCTTTTTGACAACGACTCCATTCTTCTTTGATGGTTTGTTCAGGCAGCGTTGAGCCTTCAGAGAGTTTCAGAAAGACTCGGTCGACAAAGTGCCGAACGGTCGATTGCGATTCTAGCTTTGCGACGTCAAACCTGAGTGTCCTGCCTCGACTCCGTACATGTCTCAATATCCTCATCCTTACCTTGGCTACAACAAGGAAATGGTCCGAGTCAATGTTGGCTCCTCGGAACGTTCGAACATCGATAAAATTGGAGGAGTGTCTGACGTGGATCGCAATGTGATCAATCTGGTTGACGGTTGATTGATCAGGAGACCGCCAGGTCCCCTTATGGATGTTGAGGTGTGGGAACCGCGTGCTCATCACAGAGAGGTTACGCCCCGAGGCGAAATCTACCAGGGTGAGTCCGTTTCCGGATGTGTTGTCGTGCAGGCTGTGTTTTCCGATGACTCTGGCAAAGATTTCTTCCTTGCCCAACTGTGCGTTGAAATCTCCTAGAACGATCGTGGTGTCATAGCTGGGGCATCGATGATGTGACCAATACAGTGAGTGAAAGAAGTCAACGCCTGCGGGAGACATTGCATGGTCATGTACTCATTCGTTTCAGTGATCAGAATAGGCCTTCTAGACCGTGTTTTTAAACACAGTGAAAGATCTATTTAGAACTTTAGGAACCTTAACATAAAGAGTCTTCTGATCTTCTTCCATCTTCGGAGCAATGCACCAAGCAATAGGTGAAATCAAATTCACAAGTACCTTGTGTCTTTCGTTGCGTTGCCTGAATGATATATTTTTATATTGGTGCGACTTTTGACAAATGAACTACTACTGTAGCTAATGTAGTTTTGGCAGCTGTTTGTTCTTAATCCTCATTTGATATTGTAGTCCCACCATTGATTGACATATTGTCTAACAATTATCGTGGCCATATCCGGTGAGAGGGATTAGATTCGACTATGCTACGATCCACGAAGCAGTGCCTGTTTTCCTTCCACTTGGGTTCGTTGGTTCCTTCGAGATGTAAAGATTACATTAGAACATAATACACAGACACCCTCCTAGTGTGAGAGGCAGTATATAGACCCCTGTGCCTAACTTGGAGCAGTCTGTTGGGTAAAAGTCCTCCAGCTCTATGAAGAAAAACTTTGCCAGCAACTGCTAGGATTGAACTTTCACAGATTAGATGTTGGACATACTCTCTTTGTTATTCATCATATATTCAATCGCAATGCATGCGTGATTATAGCATAGTACTCAGTGAGTACTCCTATTATGATCCTTATATAAACACTTACGTTGATCTAAGCCTTGGGTAGAGGGTACATATGTTGGCTAAGGATGTCTCAGCGACACTCTGTCTCCGAATATGACAAGTTTTAATGTTGAAATTTATTGGCTATGTTGTGCTCTATCTAGCGCAAGTACTTTCATGAAAGCTGTACTTCAGTACTTTCTTGTGGCAAGTGATGGTCCGAGTTCGACGATTTCAAAGCATTGACATAGCGTTTCATGCAGGCGAAGGTGTATAAAATTGGCATCTTTAAATGAATTCATGATGTGATCCGAGAGCCGATCACCTGAAGAGGGGGTACCGTTTGCGGGTGCTAACGAGTCTGTATTAGGGCCCTCTTTACAAAAGGGCTAGTCATCAGGTTAGCCAACAGCGACATCTGCAGCTTTCTGGAGCTACTCTGACATACTTGGAGCTCAGACCGGAAAAGTTTTCACCCGGCGTCAGTTCGAGATCTTAGAGCAGAGCTGGCGGCGGAGGTAAACGTGTCATAAATAGCCTCATCTAGGTTACCGATACCGCACCCTTGGCCCAAGGGTAAGAAAAATGACCGTGGCCTCTCAGTTAAAGGTTGCACGTGAGGTTATCGCCCTCACCGGTTAAAGAATGAATTGCTCAGAGACAAATGCGTGCTTTGGATACTGACGGATTTAGAATTTACAGCAAGCAGACTAATGGCCTTGATTTTCGTTCTGCCCGCGCATTGTGAGGTCACTTAACAAACAACGTGCAACAGAAGAACTGGTAATGCTTCCAGCCAGGCACGTTCAACTTATTCCGGTCCCCCTTCTAGCTTCTCGTGCCACCGTAGGCGAGGGTTGGAGTTGAAGACTTTCCGAGCAGGAGCATTGCCATTCGCTCTAAGTGATCTAGCCATCTGAGACGACAGATTCGAAGTCGTTTGCCCAGATCGATACGGAACCGAAGATAATTCGGAGGTATTTCCTCTCGAAGCGACCAACAATATCCTCGTCCGCTTTACTTAGTGTCCATGCTTCTGCACCATACAGCAGGACTGGGACTATCCAGGTCGTATATAGGGATATCTTGGTTCTTCCAGAGATGGCCACTGAGGAAGGCTTTCCAAGTCCAAAAATATAGCAATTGGCCAGCGTGATCCTCTCATTTTATCCCCGCGGTGGTGTCATTGCTTGTATTAACTTCGGTGTCTAGGTAGACAAGGTCTTTCACTACTTCAAGTTGTAGCAGTCTATAGTGACGTTTTGTCCATGACGTCGGTGTTGGTGTACCCAGCATATACTTTGTCTTAGCCTCATTAACCGCAAACCCCAACTTGGCCGCTTTATTCTCAATGCTGACAGACCATTGTGTTCTTCCGAAGATGTCAATGTCATCGGCATACGCCAGCAGTTGCACAGATATGTGGAAGTTCGTGCCTCTGGTGTTGCCATTTGAGTTTCGATCTTCTCGAGAGTGATGATAAAAATGTCCCATGACAGTGCGTCGCCTTGTCTTAATACTTTTCTGACATCGAAGGTCTCGGAAGGCCCTTGACTGTTACAAAGCAGATACCGCCAGTCAGAAATGCAACGGAATAGGCCGGGTAAGAAGAAGATGAAAAAATGCGACATCTACCACTGCGATTGCAACAACGAGTGGCGCTGATGTGGATTTGTTGTTCGAGCCAAAAAGTCTAAAGCTTTGTCCCTGAAAACGAACGCCTTATAACAATTCGTGTCAATCGGCCAAGTTCAAGAGCCTGAATTGCACCCACACCCCGAGAGAGGACAAAGATGACAGCAACAAGGATGACTTTTACGATCTCCAAGAAAGGACATACGATCCTTCGACAATGGTTTCCTCAAGAAAAGGAATACAACATCGACGCCGTGGCCAGAGAGTCACAATTGGCAGCTACCTCGGTACCAGAGTAAGCTGTTTGAATGACATCAGTACCGAGATCAAATGCAGAATAATTCTTGCCAACCGCTATTTAATTGAGCTCAAGAGGCAATTCAGTAATAAAGCCTTCTCTCGAGGATCAAGTTGACTCTATATTAGTCACTGAGCATTCCAGTCCTGCTATACGGGTCAAAAGCATTGACAATCTCAAAAGCGGATGGAAAAGTCCCTGGTCTCGTCGATAGAAATGTTCTGCATGCGATCTTGTCCCGTTTTCGTTAAAGGGATCTGGATGAGAAGATTCAGCCACATAGTGTACCGGCTGTACGAGTCGTACATAGCAGAGCCAGGCGTCTACGGATGCGACGCCTAGGACACCTTGGCCATGGACAACTCCGCTGCGGTCCGCTAGGAGTACTAGATGTTTTCTAGTGCTACTTTTCGTATCCCTTTCTACCACTAGATATACTCCAACAGCCATCCAAAGCAAGGAAAAAACGATACCTAAGTTGGTTGCGAAAAATTGTGTTGTAGAATAGAGTGCTTTCGCGTCGTTTTTTAACAATTTGCTGGTTTAAAAGATACCGCTTTATTTAAAAAAATAAATAAAAAAATGCTGATTATCGAGAAAAAAGATATCATCATGTGCTTTAATTCAACGCAGCATGTACTGTCTGCTTTTTTTGATACTCATAACTCGAATCGGCCCGTGACTATACCGCACAAGCCCAGTATTGATAAATTTTCTGAAATTACGAAGAAAGATTGTGTGTGGACTCTTGTATAAGTGAGAGATAACGAAGTTAAATATTCCTAGACAGCCTCTTGCACAAAACCAAGCGCGTGCAGTGCAACGTCTTAAATTCCAACACTACTCTCGAATCCACATTACGGTTCTAGAAATTGGCGGAAAGCCAATCCTTTCGAACAGAATAATCTTCTTCCAATATCTTCCCGAACCGAACAAACGAATAAGGAAAATTGCAAAATTCCATAGATCCGCGTTTGTCGCCAATGCAAAGAGACTGTGTGGACACTTTTGAAAGGAGTTTGTATTGGAATTGATTCCATTTTCGCTGTAACGCACTCAATCCGATTTCGCCTCCCCGATATTGGTGGAAGATTCCTTTCCTGCATTCGTTGGCAAAGCAAATCTCCTTAGCAACTATCACCCACCGGGGAAGTCGTCGTGGTGGCGCAGACCGCCGTCAAACCAAGACCATCACCAACCTTGCATGCATGCGACGTTCCATCCAATGGGAACGCGAGGACACTATCCGCTCTTACATCACCATCGTAATGACTTTATCCAGCTCCCAGCAGAGGGAATCACCATTGCGAGCGTACGAGCATGTGACTTAATCTGAGAACAAATGTTCGCTGAGCTGAATTCCAGATTTCTTGCGATCTACTCAGCAGAAGAAGACCGCATCACTTGGGAGCGCTGGCAAGCGAATATTACACAAACATTAAATTGCATTATGGCAGTCCCGAAGACTGCGTCCTAAACACCATCCATTCTAATCCGTTGACTGTAGCCAGCGGCAGCCACGAGCATTGGAAGGGAGCTCTGCGGAATTCCTTGTGCAGAGATTAGGACTCCCCTCGCGCTGGTGCTGGAATAATTTCTTTAAAAGATTCCCAGTTCGGTAAATGCTCGAATTCCGTGAAAAGCTCCTCTCTGCACTGTGGGCGTGATAATCAAAATGTATCCCGAGCTTCGGCGACGATGTGCTGGAAAAGGGAATGACGTGTGCGTGCACTGATTTATCACTTAATCGGCAACACCTCGCGCCGGGCCGTCGCGCGTAGCATTGCCAGTGAGTATTCCCAATTCGTGTGAGTTCTCGACGCGGAAATAATTTTGATCATTAGTCGATGTAACGAGAGTTGGAGAGCATGTTTGTGCGCTGGCATGGCATGTGCTGTAACATGGTGCATAGCAACCAATTTCGCAAAATGGGAAAACTTTCATGGAATTAAGTTAAGTGGGAACTGGGAACTGCTTGGGGCCGACGGCACTGCAGGCCTAGACCGAAGACAATGGCGGGCGGGACTGCAAGTGAAGGCGGATTAGTTTTGCCGAGTTGAAAACTATTTTTTTTGGAATTGTGCAAGTCAAACGGCTGTAGCGGGCTGTGTGTAGGCGTGGGCGTGGGATTATGTTGACGTACATAGATGCACATTAATCAATTTGGGCATGGTAGCTGTGAAGATTGCAACGCTGTGGGTGGTTGTAAGAAGGTTTAGAGCTTAAACGGGAGGTACTTCATCAATGATTTAATGTAGGCTTTATTTTCAATTTTCATAGGAACAGTAGCGGGTTAAGAATGAAATAAGGCCGTGATACCTGCAAATACACATGTTCTGTGCTTGGGGACTGTCATTTGTTTCACGAATATGTGCACTGAACTTGCTGCGAAGTGCAAGAGATAAACACTAGAGAAGTCAGTAACAAACCAAGCCTTTCAACTGATTACCAAGGCAACGCACATTTTCGACTAAATTCTTAGGTGAACTAACAATGCAGAAATATATACTCATGGTATGATTTTTTTTGGTGTTCCATGAACATCTTCAAGGAGACTCTAAGAGCCAACGTACATCCATGGTGGGGTACGATTTTTAATGAAAAAAAAAAAAAACATTCCCAGTTCGGGTGTACTAAGCACCTATGAACTGCTCCAATCAGCCACCGAGAGAAGGATTTCTCAATCAGCACCAACTCCCTCTCACAGATCATACTGGACGGCCGTCTGCAAATTGTTCCCAGAATGAAAATGAAATGCAATGAAATGAAATAACTGAGTTCCTCACTATGAAACAATTTGATGACCTACTCTCGATTCGAAACACCACACAGGCTGATCACTTAGCGAATCTTAATTCTTCATTCCCAATCAATTCGTCACAGACCCATTGGAAAACACATCTTTGGATTAGGTCTTTCCTTCAATGACCCTTGCAGTAACTGCAGAGACGAGGGTACGAGTGAACCAAAGTACATCATCATAAACTTCGGTGATCCGAAAATCGTCTACGCGGTTACAAGGTATTCATGAAGGACCTTCAGCCCACTCGATCCTCAGTCATCGACTCTATCTCGCCAGAAGCTGGTCTTGGTCCAACCACTATGCACCCGGCATCAGCCAAACGACCGATTTAATCGCATTTAATTCACGCTTTGCATTCGCATGATGATTACATTGGTTCAATCTGCAGAAGCCGATGTCTGTTCGAAGATCAGCTACGTATTGAGTTTCACAGCACTTCTTAACTGTAATTGCAGGGATTTGTCCTCTCAAAGAAGAAGTCACATAGAAGCCTACTCCTTTCATAACCGGACCGAATTAGGTGGAAACTAGAATCGCGGGGTAGTGCACCGGTCCACCGGAAACAATGTAGGGCCAACAAAACAGAAAATCGGGTGTCCGGCCACGATCATCCCTATAATCCTGATCTGTACGGAAATTAAAATCTGTTTTGTAAGTAAGATTCTGGTGTCTTGTAGAAGTTTTCGCGAAGACGTTAGTATAGCTTGCATAAGATAACTGGTGGCTGTAGAGCTTTGCCAACGCCGGTGTCAATACGAATCAGTACTGTGGCGCACGATCTCTCTTCTAACTATGGACTCCTTCGATTGACTATAACAACTGTTGTAGATCTGATGATAATCAACACTGACTCCAGCCAGTTTGCACTCTACCACGAATTAAAACACGAGCCCTTTCCTTGCCTTCGCTGCGCTCGGGTGTTTTTAACCACACTCGGCTTGTCAGTTTTTTTCGGGAATTGACACAAGGCTTTTGTGCACTCGCTCATTTGCTACAGCCCGTAGATTTCCAGGGCTTCTCAGCAACCACCAGTTGCTACAGCACTAGAGAGTTTGATGCCGAATCCGAACGGCTTTGTTTGAGAAGCTCGATTCAATTAGCACTCTTAAAATAACACATCATGTATCATAGGTGTACAGAAGTCGTTGATAGACCTTATATGATCGCCGTGGAAATCGATATTTGACCTACAATCCACGATATTCCCCCGAAGTCTCTGAAACACCGTCGCAAATGTTCTTGGCCAGTAGAAGAAAGAGGACAGACAAGGTCTAGTACCCACAGAAGTACCTAATCATTGCGTAACCGATTCGACTTGCATATATTTGCTTCCAGTCAAAAGCGGATGTGAACTGTTGGGAATGGTTTTCTTAGGCTGCCTCAAATAATTCATCTGAACCGAGTAGTGCTGCCGTTTGTCGCCTTTTGAAATTTGTCCGTGAGATTCGTGTCTCAAGCACAAGAGTTTCAGCTGGAGCTCAAAATTGGCTAAAATTCAAGTCAGCAGAATGTTCGTTCGTTAAGTCCTTTAACCCCTCGAGGGGCATAGGGCGTCAACAACGCCTGAGCGCCATCTCGTTCGAATTTCTGCAACGCGTTGGACCTCCCTCCAACTCCTTTCTAAAGAACTCGATTTCTTTTCAACTGTTCTGCGCCATGTTTGCCTAGGGCGTCACGCTGTTCTGATTGCCTGCGTTAGCGGCAACTACATAGCGTACGTACTTCGGAAATGGAATTGTTCGACACCCGATTTCTCCTACGTATTCTGATGTTTATAGATTTCTTGACCGTTCTCAGATACGGGGTGTGCGGCTTGCGAATTGTACGGTTCGGCCAAACAATCCAAAGGATGTTTCTCAAACATCTGTTTACTAAAGATTGCAGCACCGATTCTACGTTGGTGCGGAACAGTCGCAAGCTGATGGCATTGCTTTTCCAGATCTTGGATAGCATTCCGAACGCACCTTTAGTCTTCCCGATTCTGTTGCTCAATTCCAATTTGGTGCCACCGCGATTAGCCGAGACCACACTTCCTAAATATAAAAAGCTGTTAACTCTCTCGACTTCCTGTCCGGCAATGTTCAGATGTGAGCGGTTGTCAGAATTACTAAATGCTTTAGTTTTTGTCGCTTATTTCGGGCCCAACTTTGTTTGCCTCTGCTTCTAGAATATGGACCATCAAATGAGGACCCATTATCCGATGCGAAAGGAGACAAACATCATCAGCGTAGTCAAGGTGTTTAAGGTAAGATGTCATAGTCCATCGAAACGCCATAATTTTCGTCTATCAATTCTGCACGGAGTACATCGCTAATAACCACCGGAAACAACAGTGTCGAACTCCACTTCGGACCTCAAAGCAGAATGTGGCATCAGCTTATTTAACCTCGTCAAAAGTGCTTACAATGCAAACGAGTAACAATCCAACCTTTGAACTCGTCTGCAAGGGTTTCCTTCCAATATCCCATCACGGCACAGAGGTATGTCTGAGTTGTTAGCTCATTGACATTTGCCAAGCGAAGTAAATAAGCCGCCGAACAAAAATCCCATGCTCACGAGGGAAGACCTCCCCGCTTCAAAAGTCTTCGCAAAAATATTCTCCAAACACAGCGAACTTCCTTCGCTTAAGCCGGTTACCTTCGGTTGTGTATGTTTCTTAATCATCTCTGTACATCTTTGCATGCCGTCTCATTCCACGGAAGCTTCCTCTATTGACTTCTCAAACAGCAATTTAAGAACGCCCCCTCTATGCCCAATTTAACCATCCACCGGCGCGCCGAAAAGGACGTCATACGAGAGAAGTACCAGGCGGCGGATGAGGAGAAAAAAGCCACTCGCACAATAGTATTTCTCTGTGTATTTATGTCCTTAAATGTGTGTTCCATGTCACTTCATCCGGTGCCATAGATTGTAGAACATAAAATCATTACAATATGGAGGAGGTCTTGCTCCTTTTGCATGTTCCGCACACACTCGCTGCTGTTGACAGCAGCTGTGCACTGTGCGCTGTGCCAAGTCAAGCCATTCTTGCTCCGCCCTCCTTGTTCTTTTGCCGCCGCGTCGAGCGACGACCGACGAGAGATAGGGTATGTCACATTAAGGCATTATGCGATATTGCAAAAGTTTATTCTTTGTGCGGATGGAGCCAGTCGCCCGGCCCGGCCCAGTCAGCCAGCTGAGCCCGGATGCCCTTGCTCCTCGATGTCTTTGTCAACACATGGGAAAAAGTTCCGTTTTGAGTTTTTGTATACATTTTTGTCGTTTATTTTTTTTTCGTCCGCCTGTGAATGGATCCCTTTTTTTTTCCTCGGGCTTGGATCCAAGGAAACTTTGTTTTGTGTGAGTTTGTCTATGGCACAATGCTCGGAATTGGAACACGAATTTCGCGGGGAGTATCATAAGAAGAAGGAGTGTTTGAGTTCGAGTTTCCATGTCATACGTTCGAAACCCCGGGCGGGCATAGTGCCGGGTTCGTTGTATGCCGCAGGAAGACCTTCCCGACCGCGGTTTCCCGGCGGGCTCTGAACGGGTGGCGGTAGTTAGCCGCGAACTCAGTTAAAGTAATTAGTTGACACAATTGTTTGACTCTGTTGTGGGTTCAGTCGGTTCAGTTGGTTCAGTTGGTTCAGTGGCACAGAGCGTTGAAGTTGGTAACATTGTCAGTTTTTTTTTGTACCCCCTCCTGACGAAGTTCTCCACTGTTTCAGTGGCAGTCTTCGTGTCATAATGACGGGCATTGTTTTGGGTTTATTACGGCCGCCACTTAATGTTTATGAGTATCCGTTTGTTGTCAGTCAGTTGTCCGAATGACGGTGAGGTTTTAATGGACTATTGTTTTTGGCAAATTGTTTCAACGTGGTTTTTGTATTTTATATTTCGATTGTTACAGTTTTAGTGGGTGGACTACTGGTGTGCAATGAGTCTGTTGAACATTGGTGGTGACAACATTGACTTTGGAGGGACTTCAACACGGAACCTGTGTCTTGAATCCACTTCTTCTGTCTCTGGCAACATTTACAAATATATTCTTTCGGCCATAGACCGCTATATGGTGGCCCGTGACGCTGCAGGTATGTGCGTCGACCTCTACGTACCTGACCCGTGACGTCTAAGTTCGGTCCCTGATCAAAGAGTACAGGTGCCTACAAAAATCTTCTCAAACCCAGTCTTTCGGAGTCCGCATAAAACTGTATGTATTGATGGCATCCCTGCTGAATTATTTCAAGCTGCGCCGAATGTATCAGCAGACCTGCTGCATCCGGTGAAATGCAATGCTTGGGATAACGAACAATTCCCGCAGGAGTGGAAAAGGGGCATGATCATCAAGCTTCCGAAAAAAGGGAAACCTTATGGAATGCGTAAGCTGGAGAGGTACTTGCGTTCTTCAAGCAGTATTCAAAATAATAGCACGATCAGTTTTGGAACTTATCAAAAAGCATTTTAATTCAACTCTCGACGTCGAACAGGCGGGGGCTTCCGCGCTGGATCCTTCTGCATCGACCACATAATCACCTTACGGATCGGATTCTTAAGCAATGCGTTGAGTAAAGGTCTCCGCTACATCTATTGTTCATTGACTTTGAGAAGGCTTTCGATAGCTTGAACCGAGATGCCATCTCGTCGGCATTGCGCAGGAGACTCATTCCGAAAAAACTCATAGCTATATTAAAAAGGCTACATACGAAGGTAGTGTGCCACGTCTTGCACAATGGCAAGTTGTCAGAGGAATTAGAGGTCCAAAGTGGAATTCGTCAAGGGTACATACTGTCACCACTATTGTTTCTGGTGGTAAGCGTGCAGCAACGATGGACGGAAATTATGGCATTCGATGGACTATAACATCTTACCTTAAACACCTTGACTACGCTGATGATGTTTGTTTCCTTTCGCATCGGATAATGGGTCCTCATTTGATGGCCCATAATCTAGAAGCAGAGGCAAATAAAGTTGGGCCCAAAATAAATACGACAAAAACTTAAGCCCTTAGAAACTCTGACAAACGCACCCAACTGAACATAGCCGGACAGGAAGTCGGGAAAGTCAACAACCTTCTGTATTTAGGAAGTGTGGTCTCGGCTTATTCCGGCACCGAACTGGACGTGAGCAACAGATTCGGGAAGGCTAAATCTGCGTTCGGGAAAAGCAATGTCATCAGCTTAAGGACCAAACTGCGACTGTTCCGCTCCAACGTAGAGTCGCTGCTGCCATATGGATGCAGTACCTAGAAAGCGGACACCATTACCACACGGAAGTGGCAATCTTTCGTAAGCAGATGCTTAAACATCCTTATTGTACCTTAGAATGGGCCAGAGCTCTATAAACATCACAATATGGAGGAGAAAGTGGCAGTGGATTGACACACCCCACGACGCGAAGACAATTCCATTGCGAAGTACAGAGGTTTCACCGACGAGGGTACATAACCAGGAAGAGCCTTCGCAGCCTTCCAGCGCCCAGTCTTCATTGTTTTACATTGCGATCAAATCGGGTCATTTGCTGCAAATGGCAGCAGCAATGAGACAGTTATCTTCGACTGGTCTGAAGTCTCCCAATTTGTAGTGTGCCTGCAGACACTTTACATTCTTGCGAAGAAGTAATTGCAAGGTATCCAGTAACCTAAATCTAACCCCTTCACAGGCCAGGCCCGATAAATAGGCAGTCACTGCTACTTGCCATCCCCTGATCTACATACTGCCTTTAAACTCGATTCCAATGCCCACCTCCTGCAGTAACCCGACAAAATGTATGTATTCCCTTCACAAGGCCTGCAAGAAAATTTCAAAAGGGAGTTGATAAAAATCTGGGGCCCCGTTGAAAGATATGGCTAAGCTGGTTGTCACACGGTAACCCAATACCAGCATCCGACATCCGACATCCGGCATCCGCCACCCATCGACTTTCCCTGGCTTAGTGCGGTTATTTATGGCTTTTTCATTCAAACGCTGCTCGTTTTCCCATCACTTTGCTACCCACCTTCAACGTAATAAAGGACCCCGAGGTTGCCACGTGAAGGTGAACTTTGACAACAAAAATAGTTTCACACATTTGCCGTCAGCCCCGACCCACAGTCCAGCAGCGCAGCCCATCCCGTCCTAATACAGCCGCACCCCGGATTAACCTCAGATTTATGGCGTCATGTGATAACAACGTCGTTACAGAGATTACCGAAGAATTTAACTAGACTAACGTGCATGCATCGTGCCATCCCAGATCCCAGGCTCAGCTCCCAGGAAAGGGGTGCGCCTACGAATTAGTGCGGCAAAAAAACTCCGATTCAAGATAATTTTCTTCGTTGAATTTACGAACCGATACTTCCGCCGAAAACAATTTAAAATTGGCTTTCCGTGCAATTTGCCAAATTCGTGCTTTACCGTCTCTGGTTCGATCAGCATTTGGCAGCATTTTCCCAGCATCCGCCTGGTCTGTGGAATGCCGGCGAAGCGCTGCGTCGTGGCTCGGCGGGCGGGGGTGGCACCGTGAACCCATCAGGACTGTGTTCGATAATCGCGCTGTCGAAACCAGCAGAATGAAAAATTACTGTCAAAGGTATGGGATCAGCGAACACCGAAGGGCCGGGCGGAGGTGGCCGCCTGGTGGTGAGTAGTGTTGTGAATGTCTTGATTAATGCTTTTGAGGTTTTCTGCGTTCCTCGGTATCATTCCACGGGCTTTTCCTTTTCATGTTCATCCCTTCTCGATTTCGTTTCTGTCTGCTTTTCCCGTTTTTTTTCTTTGTGTGTGTCACAATCCGAGGATATTAACGAGATTTGTTAGGTATTGCTCGACCTATTTCGTTTATTTTACGAAATGGAACCATTTTGTGCGCGGCAAAGGTCGTCTTTCACCCCAGCGTTCGCTCGTCGTTCGGTTTTACTGTACCAGCAGGATCCATTTCTCAGATGCAATCATTTGTAAAATGTTATTGCGAGTGCAGATTGAGAAAATTGAAAACGCGATGGATTTCTGGCGGGAAGCAGGAAGGAGAATCGCTTATCACCAGTGCGTGGTTCGGAATGGGTGACGAAGGAGTCTGACGGTTCACGTTGCAAGGTTTTGTGGACTTATTTGGGGAACTTAGTGCTCGAATGACACCAAAGTCAGTCGGGATCTTTTAATTATGAAAAACAAGCATTTAAGGGTAATGTACTGCTGCAAGCTATGAACTTGACGCAATCTTGGATAGCCCTTTAGAACAGGAGAAGGGGAGGGGACTGAACAAAGACCGGTAACGATGTGCTATGCCAATACCGCATCCTGTTCTTACCAGTTTTTTTGCGGTTCATTCCAGATGACTGGAGTAGGTATCGGTGGCGATAGAGCTTTTGTTGGGCAGCCCGAAGCTTAGTTATTTTTTTCTCAAATGTGTTGTACTTATCGTCGTATTGTTACACAGTGCAATGCGGTTCCCAGTATAGTTTGCTCTCAGGAGACACTAAAGGGTTTTCCGATAAGGGCTTGACAAGTTTTTGTTTAGGGAAAATGCAAGCCATTTGAAATGTTCCATAAACTTTCTTATCGGCCTTAAGTACAATCAAAGCACTTATGAATGGAACTCGACTTCGTTCATATGGCCACTGTGGGCACATTTGCAGCGGTAGATTCGTTGGACCCAATTTTCAACAACTCGGCCACAAATTTCGGTGTATTGCCGTGTGGCTTCCGGTTCCACCCTGTTGAAACCAGATGTCGTCCAATTCGGGTCAAAAATAATCAGCAATCATGGCGCCACAATGCTGACCATTCACAGTAACGTGACGATCATTATCCTCGATGATCATTATGCAAACCTCACCAAAAAGTTATTTTTTACAAACCAACAATAGCGCGTCAGATTTTGCGATGAAATTCACAGTCTTGGCGAATCTTCTTCAGACCAAAATCGAAGAACGTAGCTCGCTTCAAATGGTCCGTTGCCTTGAAGTCTTGATCTTGCATGGGTGTAGGCCAAGATCAATACTCAAAATACGCCATAATGACTCCTCTGGTCTGAGCGATGCCCAATTCTTGAGAACGCCGTGGAATTGACTGATTTGAATCGTTTATTACGGATACCTGAACGCCGGCGATATTTTCGACACTTTCCATGACACGGCGAAATCACACAACGAAAATGTAGACTCAAATTTTTGCAATAAGGAGGCCTCAGGAGGCTCGGATTCGAAGACCCCCTTTTTATGGAGCATTGGTGTCCGCTCGATGTTGACGAGCCGGATCGGATTTTTGCTTTCACTTTTTATCCACATTTTCAGATTTTCGTGAAGAACGCCACGACAAGACTTCTGCTACTGTCCTGTGCTAATGAAGTGAAGACTGATGGTGTATGTTTCTCATCACAGAAGCGACTGTTCGTATTTCTCCGTACGAAATTTCAGTTAGTTTACAGTTTAGAAGTACTTTATAATAATAATAATATAATAATATGGGTGGCGTTACAGCCCGTAGGGGGCCAGGGAATAGCTTCTCAGCAACCACTCGTGTTGTGCGTGCTATTGTTCTCACACGAGTGGAAGGGACCTACAGTTTTATGCCGAATCCGAACGGTCAAGTTTGAGAAGCTTTTTCTAGACAGGAAATACTCTTTGAGCATTGTCAGTGACTCGAAAGAGGTGGGGTCGTGAAAATTGCTGCACAGAGCAGGCATCGAACCTACGACGTCGAGGTTGGGGTCGACGCACATACCCACAACGCCACGGGTACTTTACTTCTGGATTTTGTTTTGAGTCCGAGTCCTCCAGTGTAGTTAAGTCTTCTTCTTCGTTGGCTGGCTCTACAGTCTGGGCTGGACCTGGTGGACCTCAGCCACCATATCTATCGCTCTAGCCTGCTCTTCTGCAAGGTTTGTTGGTTATAGCCACGCATGTTCAACTTATTCAGGTCCTCTTCTAGCTGCGGCGCCATCGGAGGCGGGGTCTTCCTTTACCGTGTTGTCCCTGGGTGGCGCCTGGCTTGTGAATATAATAAGCTTTTATCTGGATTTCAAATCTGTTTCGGTCACCATTTGCCCTGGCTAAGACCATTGTGGGTTCTTCTTCTTCTTGTGGCGCTACAGTCCGGGGTGAACCTGGGCCTCGGTCAACAATCCTCTCCAGCTGGCACGTTCTTTAGCCAGCTGCCTCCAATTTCGCACTCCAAGTTGGTTGAGGTCCTTCTCCACTTGAGCGCGCCTTCGCGTTCGTGGTCGTCTTCTATTGCGTTGTCCCACTGGCTCGGAGTCGAAGACTCTTCGGGCTGGAGCAGTGTTGTCCATGCGCTCTACATGGCCTAGCCATCTTAGGCGTTGAATCCGTAGACGCCTGACTAGACTCATGTCGCTGTACAGCCCGTACAGTTCGTGGTTGAATCTCCTTCTCCAAGAACCTTCAACGCAAACAGGACCGAAGATTGAACGCAGAACTTTTCTCTCGAAGAGACCAAGTGCGTCTTCATCCGCTCTTGAGATAGTCCAAGCTTCCGCGCCATACAGTAATTTTATAAGGACCGGTCTCCAGACGCGCATGCGAAATTGTGTCGTATGACCGCCGTATGCATCCATCTGGCTATGTTCGGTTGTAGGTCCCACCTGTTCTTGAATGTTTTGTTGCAAGCATAAACGATAGCTGCCATCTTAATCCACTGGTCTAGATTGGTTTTCCAGCAGAGTTTTCCATCTAGATAGATTCCGTCTCCTTAATGGAGAGAATTAGTCGCCAACTGTTAAGTGGTGTATTTGTGTTGGTATATGTGCATTTTCTATTTACCAGTGAACAGCTCCATTTCCGTGTTGTCTAGGCTTATGCCTAGTCCACATCTTGCAGCCAAGGTATTTATCTCTTTCAAGGCAATTAAATGACCTCCATGATCGCGGTGGTACATTTTCCTGAAACTAGTACCACGAGGTGATCCGCATATGTCACTACCTCATTCCTGTTTTTCTGTCCAGCTGAAGTACTTTATTAATCACTATAAGGCAAAGAGGAGGTGATATAGCACCACACTGTGCTGTTCCCTTACTAGCGAATTTGTTTTCTTCTTGTTGGATATATTAAAAATTCAGTAAATGAGATGGTTGTCCATGCAGAGTTCTGTTCAAGAGTTGATCCTCTAAGATTATTAAATTCTTCTTCTTCTGAATATGCCTAGGAAGGTGGCTAGGTACCTGTAAAGCTGTCTCTGTTGGTTTACCTTGGAAACGGTTCTTGAGATTCTTACAAAGACGCCTCATCTGTAAACCAATATCCCGCTAGGTTAAAAAATTAGCTTGGGCCGTAGAATTTCAATATCGGTTACTTTCTGATAAGAATATAGACAACATCGCACTTCAGCGAGCTTGTAAGGACCGACTTCATCATTTAATGAATAATCAACTTTAGAATGTAGTTAGACTCCCCCATCATCACCGTTCCTTAAAGCCCAAGAAATGTGTGAAGGCCAGATTACCTTTCAAAGTGACATCATCAAATGCGATCAATTAATTACATTTACAATCCGTTAACCTCTCGCCCATAACTCTCAAATGATGCACTTCGATTGCAATAAAAACCGCAGAGAACCTGCGAAACTTTTAAGTGTCCCCTAGCCCCCACCGCACAGGACACCTTTCTCAGAGCCTTGCCGTGTTTGCGAAGGAAAAAGTGTTCCCCATAAAGCAAGACCACGTGATTAGGAGTAGTTTAAAAATCAATCGAGTTCAGTTATACTTAGTGTTCAACTCAAACTTCGAATCGAATTGATTCCAACTTTCATTTTTCCATCGCGTTCAGATGAAAACTTTCTGCCGGAGAGCAGAAGTGGGAAAACTTTATCACCGTTCAACTTTGACAGTTTCTGAAGCTGTCCCTTCGCTCTGTCCCACCCACCCCACGGGCAGCTGGATAAGTGGTGGCGAGTATTGTTGTCCGAAGTTCTTCGAACACTTCATGATTAATAAATTGCACACTGGCCGATGTTATTCATTTTTCTGAGTGATATCCCTTCTCGGTGGCTGGCCCGTTCCTTGACCTTGTTCCCCTGCAGCCCGTGCTCTTAATTACATCTGACATTTCATGGCAAAGTAAGACTCCATTAGTTAATTAAATTATGCGGCAAAGTTGCTGCGACCGAACGAACACTGCAGGCACTTATTATCCGAAAGCACGATGATGAATAAATATTCCTCCGGTAGCTGGGTAGCTCGGTAGAGGGCGGTTTTTCTCTGAGATCGGTCACAGTTTGGGAGTTACACCGAGGCGAGGTACCGATTTCAACGAACGACCGAGGACCCGGCCACCAGTCATAAATATGCAGGTTCAAAAAGTTTCACATTGGAAAACTGTTTTTAAAATCTGCACTTGGGAGAACTTCTCGGAGATAGTTCGCTCCTCTGTGTCGAGGAGCAAAGTTTCACCAGTCTATTCTGTGTGTGTGTCTACTGTCTGCACCGTGACCAGCGTCGGGCTGGTGTTGAAACAACAGGACCAAGTTTGTCTGAATAAACTAAGCATTTAAATATTTTTTGATTGGATGTTACGCAACGTCTCCGAAATGGTTTGATATTTTGAAGTGCTCTTTGAATACGCCGTCGAAGTTGCACCAGACGTCAGGGGCTTGCGGCAAGTGCACGCAATCGGGCTGCTTGAATGCCCATCAATTAAATGCAGAAAGTTGACTAATTCTGTTGCGGAAAACTGGGGAACACTTTCGGAAGATTGTGCATCTAAAATCGATATGGAATTGGAAGCATTTGAGTCGTGGACTTAAGTGGCGCTGAGTTGTGCTGAGGGCTGCGGAATCGCTATGAGTTGGGGACAAGTTGTACCTCCAATAGCATCTCTTAATTTTGTAAAGTGTTAATGCGACGTACATTTGTGAAAAGTTCAAGAATCGACGACTAATGGCAATGAACTGTGTGAGCAAATGATAAAATCTTGGAGGCACTTATTGTAGGATGCCTCCGATGGCAAGCGCTTAAGCGTGCAAATGTTGTCAGCAAGTAGCTAATTCCGTACAGTTCAAAATGTGTGAAGATATTTCCAATAACCTTCACGTCCCGAAGTAGGCAGTTGCAGATCCCGTGATCTCTCGATGTACACGCTCCATTCGCGGTAATCAGCTTGGGGATCCATCTGTGTTTGGTTGTGTTTTTCCATCTGGCTTTCAGCCGTGCCACAGATGTTGCAATGTCTTCTATGTTCAGACAGTTTGGGTAGTCCCCGCATGGTTTGTCGTTGTTGCTGTTGCTGGGACTATACCCACAATGACGCAAACTGCTTTGTCCGAAATTATATGAAAAGAATTAATTATTCTTAGTGCGCAGAGCCTGTATGCTGACAAAAGCTTTATTGTTATCTCTTGGTAGCAACAGCTCCCGTCCAGACTGGCAAAGATTCCAGGTCGTCCAGTGTTCGATAGCTTTCCGTAAAGAACTGACTGCGTTCTTGACACTTTATTGCTGCGGAACTAGAAGCGAATCTCAAGGTTCAACTGAGGCCAAAGCTATATCCAAACAGTGGTTCAACAGAAATACCACATACCATACAAGCGAAGCAACTTTGTGAAAGAGAATTCGGACGTTTAGGTCATCTCACAATAAGCGCCAGTCAATTGGACACCGCGATCATACGACATGGCACCACTCCCAATTTTTTCTTTATCTGTGCAGATCTGGTCTCCCACAGCATCTACTCGTGCTGTGATTGGTTTCGTTGCCTCACCAGAAAGTGAATGGTAAAGTTTGATAATCTGCAGACCGGAATACTCTTTGAAAATTGTTTGTCACTCGAAAGAGCGGAACTGAAAACATTTTAGGTCGAAAGCGAACTGCCACACAATAAGCCCCAATGTGACCACTATTTCCTGCGAAGTGGTAAATAATGTGTTTTCAAAAGCCTTTCCGAACCAACTATTCGATATCATTTAGTTTGTGGACTATTCTTTAGGCGTAGAAGTCAGCGTCTCATAAATGTCAGACTAACAAAAACTCGCGTTAGTTGTGTTCGTAAACTCATAATCGAACGAAACTAGGTTGACTGTCGTTTGTTCTGTTCTCAAACATTAACAATACGGAGTAAGCAAGAGCGCGTCGGCCAGATTGCGCAGCCAAAATAAAATAGCTGAAGATAGCCAGACAGACAGTAGGAGGGAGGATCGCAACTGGGTTCATGAAGACCACCAACCCAATGCCCAACAGTGGTGATAATGGTACGTGCCTACATCATGATTGATATTTCCACAACCTTAGTGGTTAGCTTAGATTCGGTGAAAGTAGATGACTGCTGGGTGGTAGAACACACTTTGGTGAGAGTATGCATGGTGTATTCACTTCGGGGATTTGATTCATCCTATTCCACCAACCAGGTGCTTATGCTAATACTGTATACGGCGTCTAAGTGACTTCTTCTATAGTATGGGAAATCAGTTGCATATAAGATGTGAAATTGTTCTTTCCTCGTGATCGTCACTTCAGCTTCTGCAGAAATGGCTACAGAGAAGATCTTATCTGGAGGCATGTATCCGTATGAGCGGTTATGGCGCTTATAAGAATTCTAAGATTTAGTCTGCTCATTCTCATCATTACATGAACGTTTTGTATCAATAGAAGGCCATCATCATCATATCGTAGATCCAATATTCACACTGCGGCAAATCTAAGATAGAAAATAGAAGGAGCTAGAAATCGATAGTCTAGTATTGGACAATGGACACGATGCAGAATACTGTCTTCTCCATCTAGGTCGGGATGTATCAACTGTGGCATTTAATGTCAAATAAATGGATCCAATTTCAACAACATAATTTTTCAAAAACAAAAAGAATTCAAAACTAGCAAGGAAAAAAGCAGAGACACAATTTTTCAGCAGTCCTAGTACCTACTTACAACACAATGGGAAAAAATGTAGCGTGATGGCAATGGCACGAATACAAAGGAAATGTGCTGTGGGCAGATGAGAGCTTCTTCTTCTTCTTCGATTGGCGCTACAGTCCGGGGTGGACCTGGGCCTCAACCAACATGCCTCTCCAGCCAGCACGATCTTTCGCCAGCTGCCTCCAGTTGCGCACACCAAGTTGGTTGAGGTCCTTTTCCACTTGTGTGCGCCATCTAGTGCGAGGACGTCCTCTGTTGCGCTGTCCCAATGGCTCGGTGTCGAAGACTCTTCGGGCCGGAGCTGTGGTGTCCATCCGCTCTACATGACCTAGCCATCTTAAGCGTTGGATCCGAAGACGCTTAACTAGGTGCATGCCGCTGTACAGCCCGTATAGTTCGTGGTTGAACCTTCTCCTCCAAACGCCATCAACGCAAACAGGACCAAAGATCGTACGCAGAACTTTTCTCTCAAAACAACCAAGAGCTTCTTCATCCGCTTTCAATAGCGTCCATGTCTCTGCGCCATAGAGCAGGACTGGGATGATCAGGGTTTTATACAAGCTCAATTTGGTGTTTCGAGAGATGGCTCTGTTACTCAATTGCCTCTTGAGCCCAAAGAAACAGCGATTGGCAAGAGTAATTCTGCGCTTGATCTCGGTACTGGTGTTGTTGTCCCTATTTACTCCGGAGCCTAGGTAGACGAAGTCCTTGACTACCTCAAAGTTTCTGCTGCCCAATATGACGCTCTGTGCGAGACGTCGGTGTTGTGCGTCCTTTCGTGATGACAGCATGTACTTTGTTTTGCCCTGGTTTACCGCTAGACCCATTTTAGCCGCTTCCGCTTCAATGCCAGCAAACGCCTCATTGACGGCTCGCTGTGTTCGTCCAATCACGTCAATGTCGTCTGCGTATGCAAGCAGTTGAACGGACTTTTGGAAGATCGTGCCTCGGGTGTTGACGTTAGAGTTTCGCACGATCTTCTCAAGTATGATGTTAAAGAAGTCACATGACAGCGTGTCGCCTTGCCTAAAACCTTTTTTGACATTGAAGGTCTCGGTGAGTTCGTTACCGACCTTGATGGAGCAGCGAGAGTTCTCCATCGTCATCCTGCACAGCCTGACGAGTTTGGCAGGAATGTCAAAACTAGACATGGCGCTGTATAGCTCGTCTCTATGCACGCTGTCATATGCGGCCTTGAAATCGACAAATAGGTGGTGGGTGTCGATCTGCATCTCTTGAGTCTTTTCCAGGATCTGCCGGAGTGTAAATATTTGGTCTATTGTGGACTTTCCTGGCCTGAAACCGCACTGATAAGGACCTATCAGGTTGTTGACAAAGGGTTTCAGGCGTTCACACAGAACGGCAGAGAGTATTTTATAAGCGATGTTAAGGAGGCTGATCCCTCTATAGTTGGCGCAGTCAAAGGGGTCTCCTTTCTTGTGGACCGGACAAACGACGCTGAGATTCCACTCATCGGGCATGCTTTCCTCCGACCATATCTTACAGATGAGCTGGTGCATGCGCCCAACCAGGTCATCTCCAGCTGCCTTAAACAATTCCGCGGACAATCCGTCCGCTCCAGCAGCTTTGTTCGACTTCAGTCTAGATATCGCTATCTTAACTTCGTCTAAGTCGGGGGGACGGAATTCGTGTTCATCATCGTCCAAATTGAGTGAAACATTCTGCCTGACAGCGGAATTTGTGTCGTCATCGCCGTTTAACAGTCTACAGAAATGATTTTTCCAAATTCTCAGCATCGACTGCGATTCTACTACTAGTTGTCCATTTTCGTCCCTGCAGGCTTCGGTCCGAGGTCTATATCTTCCTGATACTTGTTTTACCTTTTGGTAAAACTTTCGGACCTCCTTCCTGTCGTAACACCTCTCCATCTCCACGACCGCGCGCTTCTCATGCTCTTTCTTTTTCTTTCTGAGAAGCCGGTGCTCTTCCCTTCTCTTCTGTTCGTAGAGCTCACGAACAGCTCTCGTTGTTCGATGCAGCGTTGCCTTGTAGGCCTCCTGCTTGGCTGCATGTACCTGCCTGCACTCGTCGTCAAACCATGGGTTCCTTCTGGGTGGTGTCGTGAAACCCAGCACATCAGTGGCAGCTTCTTTGATGGCTTTTTGACAACGTTTCCATTCTTCTTCTATTGAATGTGCAGGCAGCGTCGAACTTTCAGAGAGTTTCAGGGAGACTCGGTCGGCAAAGTTCCTAGCGGTCGATTGCGATTGTAGCTTTCCGACGTCAAACCGTAGTGTTCTTTCTCGACTCCGTACTTCTCTCGATATCCTCATCCTTACCTTGGCTACAACAAGGAAATGGTCCGAGTCGATGTTGGCTCCTCGGAACGTTCGGACATCGAGAATATTGGAGGAGTGTCTGACGTCGATCGCAACGTGATCAATCTGGTTGACGGTTGATTGATCAGGAGACCGCCAGGTCCCCTTATGGATGTTGAGGTGTGGGAACCGCGTGCTCATCACAGAGAGGTTACGCCCCGAGGCGAAATCTACCAGCCTGAGTCCGTTTCCGGATGTGTTGTCGTGCAGGCTGTGTTTTCCGATGACTCTAGCAAAGATTTCTTCCTTGCCCAGCTGTGCGTTGAAATCTCCTAGAACGATCTTGGTGTCATAGCTGGGGCATCGATCGTATGTTCTTTCTAGGAGATCATAGAAGTCATCCTTGCTATCGTCATCCTTCTCCTCCGTCGGGGCGTGTGCGCAAATCAGGCTGATGTTCCCGAATTTAGCCTTGATGCGGATTGTTATGAGGCGCTCGCTGATATAATCAAAGCTTAAGACTTTTTGCCTAAGTCTGCCTCGAACAACGAATCCGCATCCAAATAAGCGCTGCCTTCCCTCTTTGTAGCAATCACCGTAGTAGATGTCGCAGTTTCTCATCTTCCTTTTGCCCGGCCCATCCCATCGCATCTCCTGGATGGCGGTGACATCTGCTTTGTAGCAGTCTAGGGCCTCCGCGAGTTCATCGGCTGCACGTGGTCTGTTCAGGGACCTCACATTCCACGTGCAGAACCGAAAATCATTGTCCTTTGATCGTTTGCTGGGGTCGTCAACTTTGAATCCGTCCATATCCGAGGCCTGTTGTCGGTTCGTAACCGTTGGTTTTTTGTGTGGTGAGGGAGTCAACCTCACGCACAACCTACAACTGGTAGGCCAGGCCCATTATTTGACCCTCGGGCAGAGGGGGATCGCTGCATACATTAGTTCACCACACAACGGTTGTTGTGATGGCTATCCAGGGGCGCCACGAGGAGGCTGTATGTCAACTTGACTTATGCACAAACAGGGATCGCGCTGGCATCCTACCAGGTTGGGTGCAGTCAGCAACTTTGCCCTGTGTACATAAGCCCATGCCCCCAGACATGCAGATGAGAGCTACACCAAGTATATTCTGTCAACGAGAAAGGCCACACAAAACGGACGTCTCGGACAGAAGACAAGGATAGCTTTGGGTTAGTCAACGATTTTGTTTAATTAAGAATCCCTATCAACTCCTACGACACTAGCGCTAAAATCAAACGATACTAATCGCTACCTATTTGTGGTAAAAAAAGCAATATTAATTATCAAAGCCCCCTTAGAACGACGAAAGTAACCCTCTGTAAGATTCTATTCGTCCCACTCCTGCTATATATGCGTAAATGGTGAATGGAGGAGAGGATATAACAACGCACTGTGCGAGTGCTTAGCGATATCGAAGTGAACGTTCGACGATTGCGATGACTTGAGATCATGTAATGCCCCGCTATGTTACGTCACAGTAGAGAAAGAACGCAGCTCAGGTACTGGCGATTTGATAGCTTTGCTCACCGAAAAGTGGAACCAATCTTTACACAATACAGGTGAAAGCGAAATAGTTGCGCTGGATATTTTTAAAGCATTTGACAGAGTTTGGCATCAGCTCTTTTGTCGAAAATTCATGCTTATGACGTTGATGAGTCTCTGCTTCCATGGATTAGAAACTTTTCGAACAGTTCAATCCAAGTTGTTTTAGTCTGCTACCCACACAATAAATGCTGGTATCCCCTAGGGCTCTGTTCTGTCTCCGACAATCTTTCTAATTTTTATAAATGACCTTCTGTCTGCCACTTCTAATCCAATCCACTCCTTCGCTGACGACAGCACCCTCAGCTTTTCATATTCGTTAAAAAATGCACGACCCTGCCCTTCGGTTGGAACCGCAGCGTATGTCAAGCTCATTGAATTTCGATCTTGACATCATAGTGAACTGGGGTAAGAAAAATAGAGTGCAATTCCATGCTTCCAAAACTCAATGCTGTCTGCTGTTTCTAAAGCGCACCTTTAATAATCAGCCATTATCCATGAACGGCGCTTGTATCGACGAAACCGGAAACTTTCCATCCTTGGTATGTGCATCAACACAACACTTATGCAGTTGGAACGATCGCGCTAAGTGTTTAGGTTTCCTTAATCGATGCTAGGAATATCTTACCCTCATTCACGGTCTGTAGCTGCCGACTGAAGTGGTTCATTTTCAGTTCGAGCTTGCTCTTGTCCGCCTTCTTGACTGTGGCCAACTCTTCGTTGGCTTGCTCCAGCAATTCCTTTTCTGACACTTAGACGCGAATATACGCCTTGTAGATTAAAACCAAATCAGAGAAGTTGAAGGCTTTAATCAACAAGGCGTATATTCACCCCAAGCTTGAGCACAACGCTCATATCTGGTCTGGTGCCCCCAAGACAACCCTACTAAATAGAATCCAAAAGCGAGCGAAAAGACTTAAAGGAGACAACGAGGGTTCATTCGACTCGCTCGAACATCAACGTACCGTGACTTCTTTGTCCGTGTTTTATTGTTACTTTAACAAACGATGCTCAAGTCAGCTAGCCCACTGCATTCCTCCCCTCCTTGAATTCACTCGCAATACACGACTCGCCAGGAATGCACATCAGTTTACCCTTAAGCCTGCTTTCGGACTCACAGTGAAACTTAGAAACTCGTTTTTTAGCCGCACCACACGAATATGGAATGCGCTTCCCAGCTCAGTATTTCTTCTTCTTCTCTTCTTCTTGATTGGTGCTACAGTCCGGGGTGGACCTGGGCCTCAACCAACATGCCTCTCCAGCCAGTACGATCCTTCGCCAGCTGCCTCCAGTTGCGCACACCAAGTTGGTTGAGGTCCTTTTCAACTTGTGTGCGCCATCTAGTGCGAGGACGTCGTCTGTTGCGCTGTCCCAGCTCAGCTCAGTATTTCCCATAGATTATAATCCGCAGATATTTAACACCAATGTGCACATGTACCTCCTCTCAATCTCTCCCTCCATAACTTCGGCCCGTGCTGTGTCTTGATCCCGGACAATTAAGGGGTATTTATAACCTCTTGAGCACGCGCAAATTATAAAACAAAAAAGTTGGCTCACGCCTGCTCACAACACACGGACTACATTTTCACTACTAAGAGTACCACATATTGGCCATAGATAGCGAAGAAAGGACGATTTTTCTGATTAGCCCAGAGGGACACCATCCAGCTATTGCGCATAGTTCGCGATTGAGCTAGTCCTAAAAGTGGGAATCCAGCCACGCTGATCATCGACTTGGTCCGTATGACAACTCGATCCAGTCCACCTCTGGCAATTCATGTTTTTTTCGGTGATTAATTGAATTTTTACTTAAAAATCAATGACAGCGGCATTCCATCATAGAAACAACAATAAGAGTTCCTAACTCATAACCGATATCATACATCCCCCACAGTTGTTCCGAAGGACACATCACCGTCTGAAACTTGCTTGACGAAATTGCATAATGATCTGCCTCTGCCTCATGTCACGTCGTCAGCCCATAAGCCCGCATCCACGGCCTCCTTTCGGACGGTGAAAGCAAATGCTGGTCCTCAGAATAATGCCCCGAGTCTAATTAAATAACGAACGCCATCAATCTAGCTGCAAGGAATTAATCGCTGTCATACCATAATTTACGTTCTCAATCATTCGACTAATTAGCCCACATCACTCCTCATCTCCACTGCAGTCGATTCCAATCAGCTCCGTGGCACACCCGGCCAGCCGGCACTTAATCCGCTCACACACCCCGTCGAACAGGGAACGACAGATAACAAGAAAATATCATTTACTCCGCGTCCGGTACCCCTTCCATCACCATCGCCTTCGCTCGGTTAGAATAAAATCACGCCTGCCCGAAGAAGTCCTTAAGAAGTCCAGGCGGGGGATGTCCAGCATTAATATTTAATTCACGTGGACGCACACGTAAAAGCACTTAAATTAAAGGTTCCGCCAACGCTCTAATCGCCGCCGCACTCACGTGTGGTGGGATCTGAAATGAATACAACTTCAGATCAGAGCGTGGTGTGGCAACGTCCTGGCCACTGCCATTACTTAGTGAGTTGTACAATTTTTCGACATAATCTGACAGCTGGGTCGTGGATTATTTCCCGTCGCATAGCCTGGGGGTTAAATTCCATTCGCAATCCCCCACCGTATTGACGGCAACGAAACAATAAGAGCAAGCCAGCGCTGGTGACGACGCCGGCAACGGCGGAGCACATAAATGACATGTTCGCCGGGAATTTCATTCCACTTTCACCCCGTTCTCGCCATCCAGACCGTAAGACGGCGAATTCCTAAGAAGCCGTATTCACATTCCTCGAGCAATAGCACCGCACACGGTTATTAGTCTTACTTTGTGTGGCAACGCACTCGGCATACGGCATACGGCATTCCCCATAAGCGACGAACTCAACCGAGGAATGCTTTTAAGAGACCGCACTCGCCGTCGCCTGACTCTGTCCGGCCACCGAGCACAGCAAATAAATGCCGGCGACCAGTGTTCGAAGGATGTGCGGCAAGAAAAGGGTTTAAGACGACCGCGACGTGGTGGACGAAGACAGCGCTGCAGCATCTTATGAGGAACATGCTCGCCCTCGGGGGTGGTCTTAAAGTCTCCGCTGGGGACTTACACTTTAAGTCCTTTCAACTAACAATGGGTTCTTTCAGCTGCCCTCATCAGCGTCGAATGTCCAAATTAAGGCGACGAGACAGCGAGTAAAAGTTGCTTTATGGCCAAATACTTCGACCGAATGAAAAAAAATGAGCAGTGAAGTGCAACAGCTACTGTGCCAGGGAGGGGGAGTTTATTCCCCGCAAGGAGTTATGATCATTTTCCGACTGCAATTGAATTGGAATACGTACACATCAGTCTTGCTTTACGATGGGGACATCGGTTTTCAGCGCACAAACACCGTCGTCTAGAAAGTACTCTCAATCAGATCTTGATTTCAGTTTACTCGAGGTAAAGTCGGATTTATCGCTTTCAGGGTAGTCCTGATGGGGTTAGAGAAGGTCTTGCTACGGTGATGGATGACAATGAGTGTCCTTGAATTGCAGCTTTGTTTTTTCCATTTTGAAGGATTATTACTTGATGTAGGGACTTTAGGAGGATAACGAGGTTGTATGCAATTGTGTACATTTTGCGTGATAAAAACGTTCGTTGACTATGATAAACGAAGCACATGCATTGGACGACATGATTTGACAGGTGTGGATGGCTTGTGAAAGCCTGTCAGTACGTCAATGAATTTATGCCTCGCTAGGTTTATTAGAGGAGGAATAAACATTAAAGAAGAAGCAACATAAAAAGCCATCTCTCGACGAACCACTATATCCCTATGTAAGACGTTGATAGTCCCAGTCCTACGGTATTGCACAGAAGCATTTAAACTAACTAAAGCGGACTAGGAAACTCTTGGTCGCTTCGAGAGTAATGTCCTTTGAACTTTCTTAGATCTCGTATGTACGGATGGGGATTGGAGGAGGAGACCGAACGAAGAACTGCACGGCTGTACAGGAACATCGACCTGGTCAAACGGGTTCGATTCTCTGGTCTCAGATGACTTGGTCACGTCGAGCGAATGGACACTAATGCTCCGGCCCGGAAAGTCTTCGTCTCCAACCCCGAGGGACAACGCGGTAAAGGAAGACCACGCCTCCGGTGGCGCACGCAGCTAGAATGATACCTGAATAAAATACGTGCGTGCCTGGAAGCAACTAGCACAAGAAAGGGCTAGAGGACTTTGGCATCTTGGCTGACGCCCAGGACCACCCCTATATCTTACTGTTGCGCGAGCCAAAAAAGAAAAGGAAGTGGTTTATTTAAATACGATTCTACTACACGCTTATCCCAGGCATCTTTCCTTGAATTTCAAAGGCTCGAATATATTTTTTTTCTGTTAGTAAGCTACATGTTACAATGTGTACATACACCTGTGCTTAAGTACCTTTCCAATGATGTAGGTGTAATGCTATAAGCGGTGCTCACATTGAGTTCGAGCGAAACGCTTTGCCTTCACATTGTACAACGCTGTTGACAAATCTCACTTAAAAGGGTAGTTTCGTGGCATCAGCATCGAAGCGCCTGTTATTCCTCTTTTGCTGATGATGCCCTAAATAAACAAGTGACCCTAAGCTGTATCAAGAAAACATATCATTTTTTTCTTGTTAAAAACTAGAACGTGAATAAAATGTTGTACTACTGTACTACGGAGGAAAGAAGTTCTCAGTACGCACTCAGAAGAAATCAAAGTGAACTGCGTCCAAGGACCACGTCGACCGAATGCTCTTTTTTGAACAAAGATTTTAATACTTGCGCTTAGGGGATTGATGATTGATGAGAAGATTCAAGATCAACTTGGCATCACAGGATTTTCATAATTTAAGCGTCTCACACAACTGCTAATGACCATGGATTTCGAAGCTGATTCGTACCTTCTATAGAAAGCAATCGTGTTCTTTTACAATGGTTGGATGGGAACTGCAGTATAAAGCTGACTCCAAGTGAGTTACAAGCTTTGGCCTTGGTATCAAACCTGAGGAGAAGGAAATGATATTCTTAACTACGCCATACCCTTCAGCTTTCATACTTATGTCTGACTATCACTTTCCCATAATGCCAAGTGCTTAAGACTCTATACTAACCGAAAACACGACTGGAAAATTGTTGGGGCTTGCTTACTTACTTACTTACTTATCAGGCAGACGAACCATGAAGGGTCTGAGCCTGAGCAATTGCTGCCTTCCATCGGTGACGGTCCTGGGCACGCTGCTTCCAGTCATCAAGGCCAAGCTGTCTTGCATCCGCGATGACTTGGTCTTTATACCGGAGGTTCGGTCTTCCTCTCTTTCTCGAACCAGGAGGCTCGGATTCGAAGACCCTCTTTGCTGGAGCGTTGTTGTCCATTCGCTCGATGTGGCCGAGCCAGTGTAGTCGACGGATTTTTGCCTTCCGGACTACATCCACATCTTGAACAGCTCGTAGAGTTCGCGGTTGTGTCTTCTCCTCCATTCGCCTTCCTCGCAGACGGGACCATATATCCGACGTAGAATTTTTCTTTCGAAGGCACCAAGAATCAGCTCTGCAGCCTCTCCAGCTTTCGGCTCCATAAAGTAGGACTGGCAGGATAAGGGTTTTGTAGAGCATGACTTTGGTCCTTCGAGTCAGGAGTTTCGAGCCCAGTTGTTTTGACAGACCGAAGTAGCATCGGTTGCCAAGGGCGATTCTACGTCGGATCTCCACTACGATGTCATTCGTGGAGTTTACATTTGCCCCGAGGTAGACAAACTCCTTTACTACCTCGAAATTGTAGCTGTCGATTGTAACGTTTTGGCCTAGGTGGTGTGCGGCGGATCGTTGTTTGCTCGACAGCATATATTTTGTTTTGTCCTCGTTGACCTTAAGACCAGCTCGTTTCGCCTGTTCCTCAATTGCCGTGAAAGCTTCCACGATGGCACGTTGGGACCGCGCGACAATGTCGATGTCATCCGCGTACCCCAACAGCTGGACTGACTTGTAGAAGATAGTGCCTTCCGTGTTGACTTTTGCCCGCCGCACTATCTTCTCCAGTACCAGATTGAAGAAATCACACGACAGCGCATCTCCTTGCCGAAATCCGGTGCAGGTTTCGAACGGTTCAGAGGTTTTTGAACCGAACTGCACGGTGCATCGCGTATGTGTTAGCGTGGTGCGACACAACCGGATCAGTTTTCCCGGGATCCCGAATTCGGCCATCGCTTCGAATAGCTCTTTGCGATGAATGCTGTCGTATGCGGCTTTAAAATCGATGAAAAGATGGTGAGTATCGATTTGAAACTCGCTGGTCTTCTCCAGGATCTGCCTTAGTGTGAAGATTTGGTCTGTAGTCGATTTGCCGGGCCGGAAGCCGCACTGGTACGTGCCGATTAGTGCGGTGCAAAACGGCTTTAGACGTTCACACAGTACGCTGGATAGGATCTTGTAGGCGACATTGAGCAGGGATATACCTCTGTAGTTCTTGCAGGAGGTAGGATCGCCTTTTTTGTGGATGGGGCATATGGAGCTGATATTCCAGTCGTCGGGCATGCTTTCATCTTCCCAAATTCGGCAAATGATTTGGTGCATGCTCCCTACCATTACATTGCCCCCAGCTTTGAAAAGCTCCGATGGGAAACCATCTGAGCCTGCGGCTTTGTTGTTCTTCAGCCTTTTAATGGCTGTACCGACTTCTTCAAAGCTAGGTGGGAGGACTTCTTCGTCGACTGGAGTTGGGATTTCCTGGTTCCCTATCACTCTCTCCTGGTCAGGCCCGCTAAGCAGCTGTTGGAAGTGCTGCTTAAACACATCCACTATTCCCTAGGGGTCCGTAACTAGGTTACCCTCGCAATTTCGAAGAGCCTGGGTGCCTTTCCTAAAGCCTGTGGCCAGGCTTTTGGCTTTTTTGTAAAATGCCCGTATTTTTTGCTTGTCCCTAGACTCTTCGATATCCTTGAGCTGGGAGGTTGCGAGAGACCTTTTCTTCAGGCGTAGAAGCTTTTTCTCCTCCCGTCTTCTAGCCCGGTACTCCTCTTGCGCTGCTCTTATTTTCCGTTGCAGCGCTTTTTGGTATGCCTCGTCGGTTGCACGTTTTTTCTGCTCACACTCGCCATCATACCACGGGTTTCTTGTCGGGGGTGGTAGGTAGAATAATGTAGTTTCCGCTACCTCTTTGATGGCCGAGCGGCAATGCAACCACATCTCGTTGGCACTTGACGTAGGCATACCGGAGAGTCTCTCACTTAATTGCTCTTCGTAGGCTCTGGCAATCTCCGGTGTGCTTAGGCGTCCAATGTCAAAAGTTTTCTTTGTCGGCTGGTGCAGCTTTCTGACATTGGACAGTCGAGCTCTGAATCTTGCTGCAACAAGAAAGTGGTCAGAGTCGACGTTTGCCCCCCTGAATGTTCGCACATCCAGGATGTTTGACGCGTGTCTTCCGTCAATAAGCACATGGTCGATTTGGTTGGCGGTTCGACCATCCGGGGATCGCCAGGTTGCTGTGTGGATTTTTTTGCGAGGGAACCTTGTGCTACTTATGACCGTATTACGTGCTGTCGCAAAGTCTGTGAGTCGGAAGCCGTTGTCTGTTGTCGTGTCGTGGAGGCTGTGCTTTCCGATCACTCCGCCAAAGATGTTTTCCTTAACGATTTTAGCATTGAAGTCTCCGAGTACGATTTTGACATCGTACTCCGGACAGGCTCCGTAGGCACCGTCCAAGAGGTCGTAAAAATCCTCTTTGACAGAGTCTTCAGCTTCGTCGGTAGGGGCGTGTGCACATATGAGGCTGATGTTGTAGAATCTGCCTTGGATGCGGATCACAGCCAGGCGATCGCTTATCGGTTTGAAGTCGATGACCTTCGACCTTAGCCGCTTTCCCACGACGAATCCGCATCCAAATATGTGCAACCTTTTATGACTGCTGTAATATATGTCACACTCTTTCTTTTTCATAATTCCGTGTCCTATCCAGCGTATTTCCTGGAGCGCAGTAATATCCGCTTTATACTGCGTGAGGATATTTTCCAGTTTTTGTGCGGCCCCCAGAGTGTAGAGTGTTCTTACATTCCTTTTTCGCGCCGTGTCGTCGTTGGGGTTCCGTCCGTTCGTCCGAGGCTGCTTGCTCTTCCGTAACAGTTATTTTTTTTTTTTTTTGGGTGGGTTGTTAGCCCTCCGCACAACCGCTGGGGAAACGCTGCATGCATTGGTTCACCTCACAACGGGTGTTGTGAAAGCTATCCAGGGGGCGCCGCTTGGAGGCTGCATGTCAACTTGATCTATGCATCGACAAGGATCGTTGCTGGCATCCCGCCAAGTTGAGAGCGATCAGCAACTTTGCCCTGTGAGCATAGACCCTGCCCTGTTGGGGCTTGCTACTCATACATATATGTCGAAAAGTTTTTATGTATGAACATTAATACAGCAGTGCACATAATGTCCCGACTGTAGCCAGCGCCCCCCTATTAACGAGGTCCTCGACTCTGCGTGTGGTCTGTCAAGTTAGCCGCATGATTTGGATTTGCCGCAGTTCTATGTATCAAGAACTAAGGTTTCTGAAGGCCGCACGACCTGCGCCGACCTCAACCTCGATGTCGTAGGTTCGATCCCTGGTCTGAATTATTTGCACGACCCCACCTCTTTCGCATCGCTGACAATGCTCGAAGACACTTCTGTCTAGCAAAAGCTTCTCAAACTTGTCCGTTCGAAGTCGGCATAAAACGGTGGGTCCCATCCACTCGTGAGAGAACAATAGCAGGCATGTGCCTACTTACTACAACACACCGGATGCACTCAAACCATTATCTCGACACCAATGCTTCACACTGTCTGATCAGCACACGCTGGAAGGTACACTGCGAATTATCATTGAAGATGGAAGCAGGTGTGCTTCAACAAAGCATAAGCTGAATGAGCAAAGAATATTCATACCCATCACTTGTAGCACGTCTTTGGCGAATCGTATACGTGACACAA
This sequence comes from Eristalis arbustorum, assembly GCA_916610145.1. Classification (NCBI taxonomy): domain Eukaryota; kingdom Metazoa; phylum Arthropoda; class Insecta; order Diptera; family Syrphidae; genus Eristalis; species Eristalis arbustorum. Next base: position 55,117,431 of record OU744316.1, on the reverse strand, counting down.
CGTCTCCATCTATTTCTCATTTTTTCTGACATCGATAGTGGATAGTGGAAATATGTAGATTGTAACATTCGTATATATATGCACGTATGAGTGGAAAAGCAACGCACGAAAAAGTAGCTAATTGATCAAAGCACATAAATTAATTTGAAGCTCATCGGCCATACAGTGTGTCTGCTTCTGCTCACAACCACCGACAATAAGCAGCGCTCTAATAATAAGTCAATTGCGTGGCTGTTGTTGTTCTCTCATGTGTCTCGTTGGTGCACACTGACGTCAGCTTTTTTCATACGCGATCAGTGATCAGCTTGTTCGCGGTCAGTTTGTTGTTTAGTTGTCGGTGGTGCTGGTTCTCTGAAACAAACAAAATGTGAGTAGAAAAGAAATATTAGGAATAACTATTGTAATTTCATCAAGTGACTTGAAGCAAATAGCGAACATTTTGGAAACAAGGCTGGCAAGGCAATGTGCTGACAGATATCTTTGAATTTGCCAACACAAAACATGTCAAGTGACAGCTAATTTAGTTCGAAATGTGCGAAACGACAAAAGTCAATAAAATTGCTTCAAGAGAGAGAAAGAACGAAGGAATTCGATGATAAACAAAAACTGCGCGACTGTCAGTGCAGCCACACTATTCAATGAACATTAGAATGTCTCTGTGGTTACTGGTATCCGGTCAATTGACGTAAGACTATGCTTTGACTTGACTTGACATTTTCTTACTCTGAAGGCATCGGGGACTACCATAGCGACCAAGTTAAAGTTGCGTGACAAGATTATTTATAAAAATATTCAAACTACTTCAGTTCACACTGGCAGAATTTACTTCTCGAACACAGCATCCACAAACGAAAGCTTTGTATGCAGGCACGCATCCTCGTCTTTTGTCTGAAATGAAAGAAATGTTTCTTGTTTTTAGCTGAACACAGTTTGTCGATAAGTTTTCGCTCCGGATACAATATTTGCTCTCTTTATACAAGAGACGTCTCGTTCTTAAAGGGGTGGTTGGGTAAAAACATTATTGCTACTGATGTCTCATTTTATTGCTACAACTCTAATACCTTTGTGTAAAGTGGTGGATCGATGTCACTAAAGCCAACTTGAGATATTTAAGTTCTTTACCATCCTTCGCAGAAATTTCGTCAAGTGATTTAAAAAAGGGTCGCCCAGGTTCTCGCTATCTGGCTCTTACAAAAGCTGGTCAAGTCCAAGGGAAGTGCATCAAGGTTTCCCTCTCAGCTATGTTGATGCAATGTGCGTTATGTTGGATACCAAGACTTGAAGCATGCTCTCTCCCCGCCAGTGTCCTGTTCAAACAGCCACTAATCAAGTGATGCCATGTGAAGTTCGCCGAAGAAGATCTGCTTTGGATCGGTTGTACGCTTGACCATAATTTTCTTGATGTAGTGCAGTTCAGTCTGTCCTATCTGTGGTTAGCTAGTTCAAGGAAGTGAGACTACTTGAACTGGGAGGTCCACCTTTTGTGCAAGCGAGCATTGAAGGGCAGAACTCTGTCTAAATAGTTCGTCAGCCTCCTCAGTATCTGGGATGTTGGAGTGACCTGCCACCCTGATAAGGAAGATTTTGAGGTGATCTTCTAAAAACGCTAGCTCAGCTCAGCACAGGGACCAATAGCAACGATAACTGCTTGGCTGTCACTACAAATATACACCTTCTGCCTGGACATGGTATTTGGTCGTACTTTGATAAAAGCATATACTTTCCGAATTACAGATACCGTGGAACACACTTCAATTGTCTGGCAGTCTAGGCCTTCTAAGAATACAACCGCACCGACTCCGCCACACATTTCCAGCCGTCATTGTCGATTTCCCACTTGAAATCCCTGCACTCATTGCCAGTTCTATTCTTTCTATGTGTTCTTTTTCTCATCCATAAAATAAGTAGTAGTGTGTCTGTTTATGTGTCAAACAAATGCGTTTTATAGGTGAAATAAAGAAATAATCACGTCAGCCCCAAGACTTGAATCTCATCCTCTTGCGATGCCTTCCTCAGTGCAGAATCATGTTCCCCCTGAAGATTGATTTTGTGCTGCTCACTTACTCATTGCTTGTCCCACCGACATGAGAACTGTCTAACAATGTCAGTGGCTTTACCGTACTTGACGTAATAAGAGAGGGTTGTCTGAACAACTTGGAAGGTTGATTTGAGGGAACACTACTCGTTGATTATCGATTGCGCATTTGGTTTGAATAGTTGCATCTGCATATCGGAAAACAATACCAGCCTACGTATAGGAATAGAAAACAAATATGAAATTGCGGTACATAGGAAAAAATTCAGGGACGTGTCAAAATCAACAATGTTTCATCAATTAAATTCTAGACCACGGCTTCTGAATATTAACGATATTCAAACCTAATTGCTTCATCATCATGCAAGTTCCATTAAACTATGAAAATATGTAAATACAGATATACAGAAGCAGAGAACATATTGAAAAAGTATGGTTATTTTTCAGCTAGTAGCCATGTGTTGTGCATGGTATTGCGCGGGCTTAATGTATATACTAACGTGTTGTGAGTGTGGAACTATGAATAGAAAATACTACAGGATGTCTTTTTATACAATGTTCTATGTTGTTTGTATAGTAAGCAATGTAAACATGTGTTCTTTAGCAGTTTAACACAATTTTAATATTTGTGATTTGATATTACAACCAATCTCAAAACGAGTGGTTAAGATGTTAGCTCAATATTAAGGGCCCTGCTGGTAAACATTGTTTAATCTAACATTTGCTAATTAAAAAGCTGGCCTCTGGCGTTGTGGGTTTGTGAACTCATACACACTTGAACCTAAGTGTCTAGATTCAACCAAAATCATTTTCACATTCAATTTCACATCTTTTGCACCGTTGACAGTACTTTCTGTCACCCTTCCACTCATGAGAGAATGCACCCATCACAAGCAGTTTCTGAGAAGCTAAGCGCTGGTCCTTAATGGGCTATACCGCAGCCTATATTATTTTACTAATAACCTCAATGTCCAGTGCTCACATAGAGTATTGCAAGTACGTGAGTCCATGTAAGCGCTATTGGGGCGGTGCGATGGTGTGACTGCTGATTTAGCCTTGATGCTAACAGTTTAATTTCTGTCGCTGCCCAGGTACCAACTCATGTAGCTCATTGTTAGATATCTTTCAGAAGTTCTGCTTCATTAGCAGATTTAGTCCAGGGATTTCTCTACTGCTCCTTATTTCGTCGTTGGAATGAATATTGATGTTTGAAGTCAGCTTAATGAGCAGTGTCGCAATGTACTTCTAGCCGTAATAGCTGCTAATAATATAATTTAATATGGGTGGCGCTACAGCCCGTGGGGAGCCAGGGCCTAGCTTCTCAGCAACCACTCGTGTTGTGCGTGCTATTGTTCTCACACGAGTGGAAGGGACCTACAGTTTTATGCCGACTCCGAACGGCCAAGTTTGAGAAGCTTTCTCTAGACAGGAAATACTCTTTGAGCATTGACTCGAAAGAGGTGGGGCCGTGAAAATTATTTTTGTCGCTCGGAGCTGAAATCGAACCTACGACGTCGAGGTTGGGGTCGACGCACATACCCACAACGCCACGGACCACCACCCCGTATTAGCTGCTAGTAGGAATTAATTCACTCCTCTCGACAATGTTCGACAATATTTCTACAATAATTCTTGAACTTCGGCCCGTTTAGCAATAGAAGAAAAACTGAGCATCCCTTGGCAATGTCAGAGTGGTATGTTTTTCAAAAATGCCTATGTGGAACTTTCACCCTTAAGCTGATGGCATTACGAGAAAATCACTGATTGCAAAAACATATCTGCGGTGCTATTTCCGTCGCGATAGGGAACATCTGTTGTGAAAGAGCCCCTTTTCTTTTTGTTTGTTTCCTATGACCTCTGTGAAAAATATTTAGTATACATTAAGTCATTGAACAGACAAAATCATATTTTTTCATCGTGTTAAAAATGTCGAATTTCGTACCAGAAAGTGATGTTTTGCGAAAAGAAAAATGCTGCAGAGTCGCATCGAATGCTTGTCGAGGCATATGGTGATCATGCTCTATCAGAAGCAACATGCAAAAGATGGTTTCAACGGTTCAGAAATAGTGAGATGACACTTTGAGTCATATGCAAATGGTAGCAATGTTAAATGTTGTCCATTAATAATTACCGTCATATTTAAAAAAAAAAACGCTCATTTCACACCGGTACACTTAATAAATTACCTGCGTTTGCAATGAGTAGATCTGGCCATACAATGAAAACGCATCAGAAAACTAAGTGCATGGCAAAACAAATAAGTCTTTTCCACAACAACTCCCCAATGGAATGAGTTTAATCAGGTTAGGCTATTGGGCTGCCAGCTAAATTGCCAGAACATTAAGACCATTGCAAGGCACTCAATCGGGTATGAAGACTGGCCTGCCTGTGCATCAGCGGAGCGCTGAGAAGGACTCTGTCAGATGCACTGAACATTCTCCTCCATCTTCCACCACTGGAAATATACGGAGAACAAACAGCAGCCAGCACAGCCTTGAGACTCAAAGCACTCCGACTGTGGTACAAACTCAATATCGGCCACTTAACCATTCTCAAGGAATTAAATTTCCTTCCTAACGACACTGACCGCCAGGCTATCTTCGAGTAGAAATTCTCGATCAGTATTCCTTCCAGATCCGAATGGATGTCTGATAGGCAGACGTTGGATGATCCTCTGCGTATTTTCATAGATGAATCGAAGACGAACGAAGGGGTGGGTGTAGATTCCGAAAATCCCAGCATTGCTATCTCTGTAAGCTCCCTGATCACTGTAGCGCTTATAAGGCAGAAACCATAGCGAGAGAGGAGTTGTTATGGCTCAAAAACAACGTGATATCAACATCTGCTGCTATGAAATCCCTGGACAATGTCTTGTTTTATTCAAAAACATTACCTTGATTCCAGGCTTTCATCTCATTCATCTCATGTGGGTGCCGAGACACTGTGACATACCAGGAAAATGGAAAGCCGATGAACTCGCCAAGTGGGGTACAGCCTTATCCCTATCAATAGCAGGGGTACCACTTTCCACGCCGATCACTACGGGTACCATCTTTTAAGGATTACCACAATTGAAACCACCAATGACAGATGGCTAGAAGGCACCACCAGACTTAAAACAAAATATATCTGGCTATAACGTAGCCTAAAACGGTCTCTCAGTCTACTTAGCAACAGCAAGCACTCTTTAAGGACCCTCATAGGAGTCATAACCCGGCACTGTGTCACTGACACTCATGCTCGCAGGATGGGTGCCACATATGATGATTTTTGCTGAAGCTGCATGGATGTAGAGGAGGAAGAAAACACACATCACCTAATCTGCTCGTGGAGCGCTCTGGCTTGTCGTAGGTTCCTACACCTAGGGGCCTACTACTTCAATAACATCAACGTGTTAAACAGCACCATCATAGGCCAGCCATATCGCTTCACTAGAAGCACCCACTGGTTCCGATGTTAGCAGAAGTCAATCCGCGTGGTATCAGTCAGCCACTATAACCTAACCTATCCTACTTATGCACTAAACATGTCAATACTAAAACAAACACTTTTTTGATATCAATCGATCCTTCGCCATAGACCCCAACTCATCAGGACTTATACCAAGGTCCACCCAGACGAGGTCTTGGACTTCCATAGTCAAACCATATTCATCCATGTCCTCTAGTCGCCTTAAAATTATGCATAGCAATCCGCCCAGTCACCATTTATTTGCAAATCTGAAAGTGTCAATGCACACGCCAACTGTGCTTTGTCTCATAAATCTATTCCGTTTCGCAACCGCAATCTTCCCCTTTTTCAATGGGACTCAAAGTCAAATCCATCATTTGAATCTGACTTTCATCCATCGAAGCGTTGCCACTTTGCGTTGCACATCCTCCTCCTTCTCGGGCTGTGATATAATCGCACACGTAGACGTTGATTAATGAGCTTTTATGATTGCAATTCCTTCACGTTCACGTCCTCTCCTCCAATGGCAATCAATAACTCGTCCCCCCCGTTCGGAGGATGACAACGGCAAATGTTCCGCATTATCTACTCGCATCCTATTGTTAATGACAGTTTTTCTCGGAGCCTGAGTCTTCTCATCTCATTACCCCGGGCCACATGCTGCTGCCGCAAGTGTGGCATGATGCGGGTCATCCCTTCATCCAATAAAGGCCGGGCAAACTATTTTAATATTGATTTTGAATTATTAATTTATCCCTCAAGGACATCGGCAGAATGTGACACTCACACCGCGCGGCGCCCCCGAAGGGAACGTGCAGTCATTTGCACACCCAATCGGAGTGATATCGAAGGGAAGTGTGAAGAAGGAAAAGGAAAAGGCAGCGCAGAGGCCGTTTTCACCTTTTGGCAGATCCTCTGATTTCATTCTCCCCCCAATGGGGGCGGGTACGCGTAAGCGTCCTTTTTGATGTCGCAACGCTCTTCCTAGAATACCAATTAGATTCGAGACAAAGGGCTCCTCTAATGTCGCGTTCAAATTGAATAGAAAATTAGAGTTCACCCCCTAGTTGGCAGGAAAACGCCCGAATACGTGGCACTTGGGCTGCCCTCCGTGCGCGCCGGCCCGCTCCTCAATACAATCGAATCCGATGGATGTAAATTAAAGCCGGAATTAAATTAAATTCAATAAATTCTCAGCTGCGGATGCCCGATTGGTTGCGATGAAACAAATGGTCTCGCGTTGCACGTAGCAGTCTAATTTCCATGCGGACAAATAGGGGATGGAATCCATTTTCCGAGGGCACTCTACCGCCCGGCGGGTGGGGCTGGGGCTGGGTGCAATCATAACCGAGTGTATCCTGCATTCATTCGTGTTGTGCAGTGCACCACTAAAGAAGAAATCACCAGCTGGAAATTTAAGGTTTCATTTGGAATTTTTGCATTGTATCGTGACAAAGGATATCTGATTTAACAAATGTTACTGCCTGTGAGTGGGCGGAGGGAGGTGGGAATTGAAGAAATGAAAATGGAAAAAGTTTTTGGATGTAATCCAATATTCCTTAAAAGCCGTTGCAGAGTTGTTGCGCTGGAGCCCGTGGGCGCCCGGTGCGGCAGTGGATGTGGACCGAGTAATACCATTAGGTGCAGTTAAGGATGGATGGAGGGAAAAAACTGCAAAATTAATGTATTGTAGTCCTTGACTGGAGGAGAAGACACAGATCTTTTGAAATCCGGGCGAGATGAAGATGTGCCTCAGTCTTAAGTTGCGGCCGGAATTTACACGGAAACTTGCTGGAGCATGAGCTATTGTGTTCCTTGTAGTCGGGCAGGCTGTGGAGGACTATTCCTAACAAAAATACTTATAAGACACCACAACTAACGAATGCTATGAAGTATAAACCTGATTTTCAAATTGAAAGCTGCGAGCTAAGAGTTTGGAATGTTGGAATGTTGCGCCGGTTTGGCACACGCATTGTCATCCTTGTCTGTCTGGCCATGGATCTCCACCCCATTTCATACATCATGTTTGTCATGTAAATTAATTGGCGAACATTTTCAATGCTTTTCCAAAACTCCTCCCCCGATTCCACCACGAATTCTTCACTTCATCTGGTTAGCTGTAAGGGCCTCTTAGCCGTAGTTGATTTACTCTATAGTCTATACTGAAATAGTTAGCTTCAGTTATAAATGGCTGGATGGCACGGTTGGTTAAGTGCCTGCCCTCGTTTATTGGGGTCCTCGGTTCGAATCCGAGTGAAAGCAAGATTTAATATGCGTATGCCTGCTTTTCAAATCTGTTGCGTTAAGATCAAATTCAGCGTTTAGGCGAAAGTAAAAAGAGCATATTGATTCAAAAGAAATGTAAAAAGGCACACTGTGCAGAACTTCAGTTTTTTACCATTCAGCCAACGACATCTGTTAACAAAACTAATAATATTCGAACCATTTGATCAGGTTATCGACTGGAATCTCGCTTTTCTATAAATACCCGCAAAATCACGTTTTAGCTCTCTTCTCCTCGTTGCGAAATAAAGCCTGTCAAACAAGTGTTTCATTTTCTACAGGGGAATTGGGTATTACAATGGGCCAACAACGGTCCAAGTGTTCTGGCAATTTCGCTGGCAGTCCAATAATCTAACCTGATCAAACGCATTCCATTGACTCTAAGGGGTGTTAGGTTGGGTTAGGTTATAGTGGCTGAGTGCTACGAGCAGTCACACTTAGGCCAGACTAGGCCCATTGTGATCCATGCTAAATGACTTCTGCTAACATCGGAACTAGTTGGTGCTTGTAGTGAAGCGATTTAGCTGGCCTATGCTGGCGCTGCTTAGGTCATTGAGGTTATTGAAGTAGTAGGCCCCTAGGTGTAGCAACCTACGACTAGCCAGAGCGCTACAGGAGCAGAGTAGGTGATGAGTGTTTTCTTCCTCCTTTTCATCTGTAAAATGTATGCGGATTCGTTCAGTTTTTATAAAATGTTTTTCTTTATTTTTCGATGATAAATACTGATATTAATGTTTAGCTTCATTTACGGAATATGTGGCTTAGTAGGCTGGAACGCTGCTGCGGATCTCGACGACGTCGCCGAACGAAAACAAAGCTTTTAGCCAAGCCGATACTGTACGGTGATGACAGGCGTTGACAATGGTGGTTCTGACAGCTGCCCGCATGAAGTGCGTTCAGCATAGAACCGAATGCAGGCTATTGTAGCGCTTAATATTTATTACTCCGCTTCACATCAAGCTGCATGGTGTGTTCGTAACCATGCAGCTTCTGCAGAAATCATTATATGGGGCACCCATCCTGCGAGCATGAGGGCCAATTGCACAGTGCCCGGTTATGACTCCTATGAGAGTCCTTAATGAGTGCTTGCTGAGTCCAAGTAGACTGAGTGACCGTTTTAGGTTAAGTGAATGCCAGATTTATTTTGTTTGCGGTGCGGTGCCTTCTATCCTTGTGTCATTGCTGGTTTTAATTGTGTGGATCTTAAGAAGATAGTAGGCTGTAGCAATCGGTGTGGAAGGTGGTACCCCTGCCATTGTGGGGGATAAGGTTGCACCACACCTGACGAGTTCATCGGCTTTGCAGTTTTCTGGTATGTCACATTGTCCCGGAACCAACACATGAGGTGAATGTTAGAATGCTCAGCCATCTCGTTAAGCGACTTGAAGATAAGAAATTGAATGCAGCTGGAAGAAGATCGTGCCGGCTAGAGAGGAATGTTGGTTGAAGCTCACATCTACATCGAGAGCGACTCCAATCCTAAAGCAGAATAATGGCAACTCTGTTTGTTAACGTAGCCGGTCACCCAAAAATAATCATCGTCCTAAAACACGATATTTTGGAAACAATCCGGATCTCCATCCAATCTCCTCCTAAATATCTTACCCACGGCGTTGTTAAGGACCGCCCAGTTTAAGGCGGAAGCAGGTCTCAATTCCACCGCAAAATAAAGAGAGGACAACTCTGTGGCCATATCTTATTCAGCTGATCGACGCCGACTAGACATTAAAGTCCCCTACAGCGGGTTTTTTACACTGGATAAAGATCCAAAAAAAGTCCTCTCCCACTAAGACTGTTCCACGTTGCGACGAATTACCTGATCCAGATCTTGGTTTCTCCCGACCCATGAGTGTCTACCCAATTACCACCTCTTTGGCATGACCATTGTAATTCAAAGTAAGCTTCGTTATGAAAGCCACCACGTCTCTTTGCTTTTCTCGAAATTCCAAAATGATCGTTTATCCAGCTTGAGCATAAAAAAATTTAATTAAATTCTTCAGAAAGCAGAACATGTAACTAAGTCTTTCCAAAAGAAGTTGCCTCCCAGCACTCCACCTGAGCGGTGCTACTGTTCGGCATACACACACAACTCAATCAAAAAAAATTCAAATGACCGCATAATACATCCGAATATGTACGAATCCACAACATCGCACCATAAACAAATTCACTCGCATTACGTGCGCTTCACATGCCTAAAAGGCGCTTAAACGCCACGCAAAATTAAGTGAATTTCCGGCCAACAATTGAAGTATTTCTGTATCCATTTGAAAATCGCTTCCGCCCCTGTTGACCGCATTCTCGAACAAAACCCCTGCATTACCATCATTTCATTAAAAACGGAAAAAAAAGCCCACTATCTGCTCTCTGACTAATGGTTAAAATGGAATTATGATATTTTTTCGCTCCCATTACGCTTCATAATTACATAGAAATTCAACCCGGCGGGCAGCCCGCGGGAGGCATGTGGAAAATGTTTTAATTTTGTCCGCCTCTGGAATTGGGATCTGCCACCTCCACACGCGCCCAATGATCCCAGAAACGTGGAATCTATCTCGTTCCACTGACCAAGAGCTATTTAATAAATAATTAAAAATTTAATTATGATTTTTTCTTCTTCTGGGAACAGCGTGTATTCAGATTCCTGCCCAAAATTGCTGGGCACTCCATGCGGGGCTTGTTGATGAAACCGCGCGAAAGGGCTGGACAGCATAATGAGAGAGGAGGACTTCGATGAATCAATTAATTTCGGCTCCTTTGTTCATGTGAATGGGAGGGATGGTGCATGAAACCGAGGCGGACTTACCGTCTTACGGAGAGCGACCCGAGAAGCTGCACAATGTTGTCAAGCGACCGGGGCTTGTTACGGCGTCCCGCACAACTGGTTAGAGACTGGCAATAAATAAGACCTCCTGCAGGCTGCGTCATTGAGGAGCAGTGAACCCCTTTTAGTTGCATTCCCGCCAACGAATCCGTCTCGTGTTAATTACCTAATCCGGCGGAGACGACACTTTTTCCACTCTAAGCATCCAATATACACGAAATATTGTTAGAAGGGAAAACTGATTATCCCCCGGGAGAGTGGGTGAGTGTGTCAACTGTCACCCACTGGCGGCGGATGACGCAGTGGCGGTGGGTCACCAGCAATCTACGGACTGGTAGGTGTCCAGGATTTCAGGATAATCTCTTGTGTTTTGTAAAACGATTACCAAGCAATTTATTCTTGGATAATAGGGTCCAGTAACGACGTTACCAGCGACTGCGAACAAGGCAAACACCAGCTAGTGCGGAAAAGTCTCGAGTCTTTAGTGTGTGCCGGGGATGGTGGGCCGATAGTGGGATTGGCGTGTATGCACTAAAGATTGCAGAGGACAGATACGGACATTTGTCGTCGTCGGGCAGATTTATTGATCTTGTCGGGCCGGCTGGTTTGGGTTCAATTTGAAGGCATGCGTCAATGTGACGCAGCCAGTGAACATTTATCAGTGTAACCGGGAGGAGTGGGCGGGAGCCACTTTGGCAGCAAATATAAACTTTATCAGGAGTTTAGGTCATCTATAATCTATTGCCAGCGATAATTCAACAGAGGTTGGGGTGGCCTGCGACGGAGAGGAATGCGAACCTATTTGAGGAGTCAATACACTGGTGCTGGGCGCCCTTTGCTGCTGGACTGGTGGAGGTCAGTTTGATGACACTTAGATAAAGTATATTAGGGCGCATTTCGTGGGAGATGGCACATATTTATCGTGGAAGGGAGACTCATGCCTAAAGGACGGACAAATAGCATTTTATTTGCGACATTTTTGAGATCAATTTTGCAGAATCAATTTATTTACCAATCTGTAGCACGGGGTCGAGTGAGTCACAAGCAGTCGTTGGTTTTTACGACGCTCAATTTTTAAGGAATATTATTATCAGATGTGTGGACTGCTAGTTCTAGGTTCAATCCGTGGCTTCAGTTAATTCCATCTGCTTAAAGAGTATTCTCGGCATTATACACCTCTAAGTCCCATCTGTGGCCACCCGTTGCGTTGCGGGTCTGTGCGCTGACTCCTTCGCATTTGAACCTCGACATCTAGCTTCGAATCTTAGACCCGGTCAAACCTCTTTCGAGTCAATGACAATGCTCAATGATCAATAACCGTCTTGAAAAAGCTTCTCAAACTTGGCTGTTCGGAGTTAGCAACTGTATGTCTCTTTCAATCCTGATCCATGCGCAACGCGAGTGGCTGCTTTCGCAGCTTGGTGAAGGTATTCAGCACACTGTAGCATTAGCCATATTGTGGTTATTATTCAAATCAGCTTGTAGCTTCCACTTTAATGTGAAGAGAATAAAGTTTTGGTCGAAAAACTCTCGTCCATAAGAAACGCTTATGGCAATGGGTAAGGGATGTGCCACTCTTGTACTTGTATGGTGACCTGGGTACGCGCTGAGTTACTGGCGAACTGGAGTGATTGTCCGTATTTCCAAAAAGGAGGTCCAACTACAGGGGATTATCTCTTTTAAGTCTGCCGAGGAATGCTTACGGTAAGATGTTGGACGCGCTATGTAGAGCTCTGATTGAGTCTAGGATTGAAGATAAACAGTGCGGCTTTATCGCCGAAAAGGTTTTCGACCGAGTTCCTCGAAGTATACTCTCTAGTGTACAGCAAGAGTGTGGACTTGAGGGTCCTCTTTGATGACCACCATCCCGTCTCTGTACTCAAACACCTTCCACCGTGGTCATTGGATTTCGTCAGAAGTGCGTCTTGGCATCACACCTTTTTATTTTCTGTGTGGACTGAATATTGCAGCCTAGCCGAGACGAGGAATATTTCTCTCTAGGAGAATTTCGGGTCAATCATATTCTTTTGGAGATGCTACAGTCCGGGGTGGACCTGGACCCCAACCAACCTGTCTCTCCAGCCAGCACGATCTTTCGCTTTAGCCTCCAGCTGCGCACACAAAGGTGGTTGATGTCCTTTTCCACTTGTGTGCGCCAATTCGTTCGAGGACGTCTGTTGTGCTATACCAATGGCTCGGTATGAAAATGCACAAGCAAGGATCGCGCTGGCATCCTACCAGATTTGGTGCAGTTAGCAGCTTTGCCCTGTGTACATAAGCCCAGACGGAAGACGGAACTTCAAATCACTCACATGAGACGTGAGAGGGTATGGTAATTTTCAGAACGCAGGCTTAATGCACTCTACAAATTGGGTTACGTTAGGTTATTGAGTTACCAGCGGCAACCATTTTGCGGCAAATCGTGACTAGACCAGGTTTGAAAACCAGATAAAGGCATATTAACCCTTTCTTTCACTGAAACTCGAACCTGGAAACTCTATAGCCAAGGGCAGTCACAGGCACTCAACGAACTGCGCCATCCAGCGGTCACACAACATATTGGTGAAATCCCGTTGAAGAATGTAATGAATTTCAAGTATAGCGAGTGATGGGTCTTTTTAACGAGTGATGGGAGGAGCAATGCGAAGCTTCCACCTCAAACTCATTTCCATGAAATGTGTGAAGTGACCGAAAGAATAAAAGTCAGAACACAAGGTGTTCAGTTCAGATTTTTTTTCGTTCTGTTGTGACCTTTGTCTTAAACAGACTAAGGCTTTAAACATCTGGTCCTGAAATTGTACGCAAGTGATGTTCAAACGGAAGGCACTAACTTCTCCAAGAGTCGAACTGTTGGGGTTCGCAGATGACATTGTCGCATGTTTCCGCCGTGATGTAGTGGAAGCAATTCGGAAAATTGAAAACTGGCCAACCGAGCCTGTTAATGAAAAAAAACCGATATTTATTCTGTCGAGCAAAAATCGATCCGCCGCACACGATTTAGTTCAAGATATTACAATCAACAGCTATAATTTCAAGGCAGTAAGGGAGCTTGTCTACCTCGAGGAGAACGCGAACTCCGCAAACGTCATCTTAGACCTTCGACGGAGAATCGCCCTTGGGAAGAGGCGCCACTTCGGTTTATCAAAACAACTGAGCTTCAAACTTCTGCATATTCTACAAAAACCTTATTTTGTCTGTGGTGCTTAATGAAACCGAAAGTTTGACGATAAGCAAGACAGAGGGGATAATTCTTAGTGCTTACGAAGGAAGGAAAAATTCTACGACTTCGAAGGCGAGCATCCTGCTTCGAGAAGGTGAGTGCGACCGAATCTGTGGTAAATTAAAAATCTTGGAATAATGCCAAAAAGTGGACTGAGCATGCACAGTGTAGTGTCATAAAATGTATCCCACCTACCAGTGTTCAGCTAAGACTTGCCAAAGCAATCATAATTCTTCTCTTTACCAATTGTGGTGCGTTTGCAATTAACCTTCGAAGGTTTCACCAATATCGCATTGTCCTAGGATGTGGAATTAATTTCCAAACTAGACATAGTCTGTAGTGCTCCTTCATACTTTTGCTCTCTTATGAGCTCTGGTCACATAGTACATATCCTAACAAAGTTCTATTGAGGGCTATTGAGGGCAGCTTGCTTAAGGAATCGGTAAATGGGATATGGTTCCAGTGACTTAATTTCTCTCTCTGATGATAGGTGCTTTTTCAGATATTTTATGCGATTATCCACACAATCTAGAGAGACCATCTTCTTCTAGAGGCCAACATCAATCCTGTAGGCGTGGGTACCATTGGCGCAAGGGCCTGTTATAATCCAAATGAAAGTAAAACTAGGCGTGGTCATATTGATCGGGTTAAGTGATCTTGTGGGATCCAGCATAGCTTCAGTCGATGCTCTACAGTAGCTATAGTGGATGTTATGTCACCATCCGGAAAGAGTATAGAGCTTGTATTACTTCTAACCATACGCTTTGCAATTCTCTGGAAAGTCACAATATCTCGACGCTCACGTAATAAGGATATTAAAATACTTGGCCATCCCGTTCAGAAATGGGAATTATTTTCAGTGATGGAATTAAACGTCAACTTCTTCCAAAATTGCCTGATCAAACTGGTGCTTCGAAATGTAACAATGCATTGTGTATGTGCCTATCCGCCGTTGCAATTCTAATGATTGTTTTGTTTGCTCATTCTGCCACCACTTGATGAGAGAGTTTGCTCGAAAAGCGCCTTCATGGCAGCATTTCGGCAAGTTCCTAAAGCCCTGTAATACAGAGACCTGCCATTTTTATCTTTGTCTCTCACGCTGATCAAACACGATCTTAGTCGATGCTATTGAATCGTATGTTATTGTAGGTCTAACAATAATTGAAGCTCATTTAATGCCCGGTCCACACATTTTCGTATATTTATTGTACAAAAGTAAATACACTCCAAAAAGAAGGCAACACAACGAGTTTATGTTGTTATATGAACGATGCTGTAGTCCGGAATGCAACGAGACCAGTGTTAAGCATACTGTTATCCTCCAACGATTGGAGAGGTGCCACTTTCTTCTGTCATCTTCGAGCTTTTACTGGAGATGCATACTCTTGGAGCATGGCCAGAGTGTGTGAACCCAATGCATCCGCATATCAAGTTCCCAACTCCCACTACGCCATGGCGCCACAAATTATTGTTGCTAATTATATCAGTCAGCCATCGAACAATGCGAATGAAATCGCTCATAATCAGGAAAGTTTCGAAATGATTCAATAAGTTTGACTAACATGTGCCAGCTCCAATGAGTTCTTTTTACTGCAGAACTTTTCGCTCCTGATGTCACCTTCCGCAGCGCATTGGCATTCACTTTGTGCTGACGCAAGGGAAAAGTTTGTGTGACCCCATTACCGCACTATTATTCGTGCATTCAATTCGTCGTTTGCTGTGATTAGTTTTGAAGTTTAGATCTTTATGGGGAGAGGGCGTTGCATGATTTGAAGATAAGCGACTGCTTGTTTTTGTCCAGGGTATTGTGAAACACTTTTCATGTGTGAAAGGTGGATGCTCTGGTCCAAAGGGGGGGTGCGAATACCAAAACTCAGTTTTGTGCCACTAAAGTCGATTGATTTTGATATATTGATGTGAGATAAAGGAGGCATTATGCCAGATTTATTGGGATCACAGCTTCCAGCGCAGCATCCAATGTCATCCTATAAGAATCCTTAAAGCGCAGCATCCAATGTCATCCTATAAGAATCCTTAAAATGCGTTAGAAGATAATTCCAAAAGGTTCTGTTTTCAGTGATGGCAGTTGGTGATTATGAATCAACCACAAACTGTATGGCCAGAGTCTAGTCAGGAGACAACTGGGAACGGAATAGAGCCTACCCATGTTTTCCTAGGTCAATGGCCAACAAAAGTGCAGGCTTTTGCCTATTTATTGTGATGACTGGAGTCTCAGTTCCGACAGTGGCCTTGAGTCACGATGGTGACTAAGAAATCTATGTTATTGCCCTTAAGGCAGCCTAGTCTTACGCTTGACAGTCATGCAAAGCAGCAAACATCTTGGATTTTAACAAGTATTGATATGGAAATACGTTAATTCGTTCATTTGCCGTGCCCCTTTTTCAGGCTTTTAGGAAATGGCAGTTACGCCACAATTTTTTTCAATATGGTTGAAACACAAAAAAAGCTTTTGATCGAATATTCGTTCACATTTGGCTGTTCTATCAGGACCCGAATTTGAAGATATTGATGAAAGAAGGTATCACTTATAAAACAACATTTTTGAAGACTTTGAAAAAAAAACCCTTGTGAGGGACACCTCTCTTCTTCTTCTTTGTGTGGCGCTACAGTCCGGGGTGGACCTGGGCCTCAACCAACATGCCTCTCCAACTAGCGCGATCCCTGGCTAGCTGTCTCCAGTTTCGCACACCAAGTTGGTTGAAGTCCTTCTCCACTTGGGTGCGCCACCTTAAACGCGGGCGTCCTCTGTTGCGTTGCCCGACAGGTTCGGACTCGAAGATTCTTCGGGCCGGAGCTGTGGTGTCCATACGCTCTACATGACCTAGCCACCGTAGGCGTTGGATGATTGAATCTTCTCCTCCAGAACCCGTCAACACAAACAGGACCAAAGATCGCACGCAGAACTTTCCTCTCAAAGAGACCAAGGACTTCCACATCCGCTTTTGGGATTGTCCATTCCTCCGCGCCGTATAGCAGGACTGGGATGATCAGTGTCTTGTAAAGAGTCAACTTGGTTCTTCGAGAGAGGGCTCTATTACTCAATTGCCTCTTGAGCCCGAAGAAACAGCGGTTGGCAAGAGTTATCCTACGCTTGATCTCGGTACTGATGTTATTTGTACAATTTACTTCGGAGCCGAGGTAAGTGAAGTCCTTGACTACCTCGATGATGTATGTCCTTTTTTGAGGACAGCATATACTTCGTTTTGCCCTCATTCACTGCCAGACCCATTTTAGCCGCTTCCGTCTCAATGTTAGCAAAAGCCTCACTGACGGCTCGCTGAGTTCTGCCAATCACGTCAATGTCATCGGCGTATGCTAACAATTGCACGGACTTCTGGAAGATCGTGCCTCTAGTGTTGGCGTGTGAGTTTCGCACGATCTTCTCCAGGACGATGTTAAAGAAATTACATGACAGTGCGTCGCCTTGTCTTCTCATGCTCTTTCTATTTTCTTCTGAGAAGCCGGTGCTCTTCCCTTCTCTTCTGTTCGTAGAGCTCACGAACAGCCCTCGTTGTTGGATGCAGCGTTGCCTTGTAGGCCTCCTGTTTGGCTGCATGTGCCTGCCTGCACTCGTCGTCAAACCATGGGTTCCTTCTAGGTGGTGTCGTAAAACCCAGCACATCAGTGGCAGCTTCTTTGATGACTTCTTGACAACGACTCCATTCTTCTTCGATGGTTTGTGCAGGCGGCGTCGAACTTACAGAGAGTTTCTGGGAGACTCGGTCGGCAAAGATCCTGGCAGTCCGCTGCGATTGTAGCTTAGCGACGTCAAACCGTAGTGTTCTTTCTCTACTCCGTACTTCTCTCGATATCCTCATCCTTACCTTGGCTACAACAAGGAAATGGTCCGAGTGATGTTGGCTGCTCGGAAAGTTCGGACATCAAGAATGCTGGAGGAGTGTCTGACGTCGATCGCAACGTGATCAATCTGGTTGACGGTTGATTGATCTGGGGACCGCCATGTCCCTTTATGGATGTTGAGGTGTGGGAACCGCGTGCTAGCAACACAGATGTTACGTTTCATGACAAAGTCCACCAGCCTTAGTCCGTTACTGGACGTGGTGTCGTGTAGGCTGTGTTTCCCTATGACTTTTGCAAAGATTTCTTCTTTACCCAGCTTAGCATTGAAATCGCCTAGAACGATCTTGGTGTCAAAGCTGGGGCATTGATCGTATGTTCTTTCTAGGAGATCATAGAAGTCATCAAGTTGCTACAATCATCTTTGTCCTCTGTCGGGGCGTGGGCGCATTTCAGGCTGATGTTGCCGAATGTAGCCTTGATGCGGATTTGAAGGCAACCTTTTAGATCTGAGCTCCGAATATGTCAGAGTAGCTCTAAAAGGGGAGGGGGCGTACCAGGTAGCTCTGGATGTCGCCGTTGGCTAATCTGATGATAAGCTCATCCGCCGCCATCCGTAGAGAAGATGAGCCCTGATACAGACTCATCCACTCTCCCCCTCTCTCGTTTGCAGCCGCCAATGACGTCCCACGGGGGTTGGGTACCCCATCTTCAGTCGAAGGTGCTCGGCTCCCGGATTTCACCACGGGGAGGTGAGAGTAGGAGTTCATTGACAGAGGCTAAGTGCAGACGCCTGTGCCTGCATAAGTCGCTTGTCTACGCTTCGAAATCCAAGGGACACCTCTCTTGACGGACAATTCAACACGGGCCTGGTATGAAGATAGTACTACTCTTGTATTCTAACCCCAATTGTAACCCCCTTGTACGCGGCACGGACATTAACTTCAAAGCATGTGAAGAATTAGACATTTGTACACACTAATCAGATAACAACGAACACTTGCGAATCTTATGTATTGTTGGAATGCGATGGTCTCAATCTGCATCGCATCTGTCAAGCAATTTGAAAAAACTCTGGGCTAAGCGTTCCAGAAGCGAATGTGCGTCGACCCCAACCTCGACGTCGTAGGTTCGATTCCAGCTCTGAGCGACGAAAACAATTTTCACGACCCCACCTCTTTCGAGTCACTGACAATGCTCAAAGAGTATTTTCTGTCTAGAAAAAGCTTCTCAAACTTGGCCGTTCAGAGTCGGCATAAAACTGTAGGTCCCCTCCACTCGTGAGAGAATAATAGCACGCACAACACGAGTGGTTGCTGAGAAGCTAGGCCCTGGCCCTCTACGGGCTGTAGCGCCACCCATATTATTATTATTATTATTATTATTATTATTAAGCGTTCCAGATTAAATAGATTAGCAGCAGAAAATATATTCTGGTCTGAGAACTCCACCATATTGAGTGATATTGCTATAAAAATTGAGAAGTCAATCGACTTGCTAGTTCTGGTTAGAAATGCACGTCGACTCAGCTACAGCCCAAGCTAAAAGAGCGTACACATCGGCTTTTTTCCGTAGACTTAAAATAATTCTTTTCTTATTTCCATGGTGCCTAAAAGCGCTTTAGGAACCCAGCTGTTTCATCATCAGTTTCAGATCCACTAAAGATGTCGCCGGAGTAAGGCACGCACTAGAGATCTCCAGGCCACTCGATCCTCCGCCATCGATTTCAACTCATCAGACCAACCACTTCGTCCGGAGTCGGTAGCTCGTAATCTCGATTTAATTATTTACCCAAATTTCATGACCATAGGTGAGTTTACTTACTTTTCATGCAGACGAGCCATGAAGGGTACGAGCCTGAGTAATTGCTGCCTTCTATCGGTCAACGGCACGCTGCTTTCAGTCATCAAGGCCAAGCTGTCTTACATCGTCGATGACTTGGTATCTCTAAGGGCGGTTCGATCTCCCTCCCCTTCTAGAACCAGAAGGCTCGGATTGGAAGACCCTCTTTGCTGGACAATGTTGTCCATGCGCTCGATGAGGCTGAGCCAGCTCTACGAGCATCCTTGAACAGCTCGTAGAGTTCGGGGTTGTGTCTTCTCCTTCATTCGCCTTCCTCGCAAACGGGACCATATACCCGACGCAGAATTTTTCTTTCGTAGGCACCAAGAATCACCTCTTCAGTTTTGTGGTGTGCGGCGGATCGTTTTTTGCTCGACAGCATATATTTGGTTTTGTCCTCGTTGACCCTTAGACCAGCTCGTTTTGCCTGTTCCTCAATTGCCGTTTAAGATTTCACTTAGGAGCGTTGGGATCGCGTGATAGTGTCGATGTCATCAGCGTATCCCAACAGCTGAACTGACTTGTAGAAGATAGTGCCTTCCGTGCTTACCGACGCCCGCCGCAGTACCTTCTCCAGTACCAATTTGAAGAAACCACACGACAGCGCATCTGCTTGCCGATATCCGGTGCATGTTTCGAAGGGTTCAGAGGTTTTTGAACCGAACTACACGGTACATCGCGTATATGGTGCGACACAAATCGATGGATTTTCCCGGGATCCCTTATTCGGCCATCGCTTCGAATAGCTACTTGCGATGAATGCTGCCTAATGCGGTGAGTGCGATGGTGAGTACCGATTTGAACTCGCTGGTTTTCTTCAGGTTTTGCCTTAGTGTAATGATTTGGTTAATAGACGATTTGCCGGGCCAGACTCCGTTCTGGCTTTAGACGTTCACACAGTACGCTGGATAGGATGGAACATATACTGAGTTGAAAATAGCTAACTCGTCTTTGACACCAAGCTCGGCATTTCCGTTTGTAGATCTTCCAAGCTATATCAATATTGATCCAACTTGAGCAGTCCTACAGGCAGCTTGTGATGACGAATATCGAGGAGGAAGCTTGTGATGTGTGCATTCACTCAAACCTTTACATAATATCTCTCCACATTTTATTGAACGTGAGAGGGAAAATGTTGGCTTTGTTCAAACTTCTATTTTCTTGAGTGTGAACAAATGAAATCATGTGGGAAATCTGTATAAATGCATTCAAGTAGAGTTTTGCTTGGATCTATTTAGACTTCACATTACGCCCCGAAGTGTTTGCGCTCAGTGCATTTGCACATGCTGCACAGATGGTTGGTCCGGGCATGGTTGCCATCTTCACCATAAAGCGTAAGTACGTTTTGACATTCCTCCTGCCGTATGAGGCTTTTCTTGTAGTCTAAATAGGAAAGGGAAGCGAACTCACAAAAACGGACGGAACTCACAAAAAGGAACGTCCTCTAAACTATAACTAATCGATTTTCAAGAATTTAAGATCGTACCCGGTGGATTCAAAGACATGCAAGTGTGGAGTGGTATCACACGAGGAATAAAAATTATCCTTTTTTTTCCCAATTGACTCAAATATCATCATGAACTACCCTCTTGAACAAAAGAGAGAGTGGCTAACGATCGGGTGAATCAAAGAGGACATGCCTTGTGGCAATCGTCTTTGGATCGAGAAAGGGTACATTCGTTGGTTGTCTCGTGGTATATCGTCGGCCCTTACACAAGGAAATGCGGTGAATCGCAACTAAATCGAAACATACAGAGGAACGCATAAAAAGGAATTCCACGCACAAGAACGACTTCATTGCCCGTTCAGTCGTTTCACGTTAACCCAATGGTGACATACGTCCACCTCTATTAAATATCTGTCCCTCCCCACACCGACTTCTTTAAAGACGCGGTCGTTTCCTTAATAGTTTCGTCTTCATTTTACGTCATAACATCCCTGCACTGACTGTCACCGATGGGCTATCAACCCCATTACCGCAGGACACATCACATTACGGTCGATTTTCCTTCACACCCTGCGAAAAAAAACAACAACACATGACATTACCGCGCTGCACACAACCCCATCCAGTCTAATGCCCGTGCAAATGGAAAAAGGCTACTCAACTAATCTGCATTCCGACGTAACAGGACACAGTGGGACAATTGAAAATGAAAAGAAAAACCAACCACCCCCCTCACACGTTACGGATAATAAGGAAATTATTACAAAATTATCTCAGCTGTCATGGGAGATACTCAGCCGCACGAAAGGAACCCACACATTTGCATGCAAACACGACCCACAGACAGGCGGTGTACCTGGCTCGTCGTCCTGAGAGCGGCGTGTTCGAAAATTCGAATTTGAATTTCCCTCTGGCTAACTAACTGCTTATCTGTCAGATAGGAAGCTTTCCCTTTTGGCAGCGGCGGCGCGACGAGCGAGGACCTGCTTCACTGACGTGCCGAGCTTTCTTGTTGTTGTCATATCAATCACAAGGCAAACCGCAAACTGAAAGAGCCATTTCGCCCCCCTTTTCTCTGTGTGCGGACCAGGTGATTCGTCCTGTTTTCCCGAAACAATGATAGATCGGAATGACTGATTGCTTTGTCATGTCAAAGTTTTGATGGAATGGTAACAAGGATTTCGCATGGTCAAGTCCTTAGGGGGGTTTTTTTTTCATTTTCACTTGTTCTGGGGAAATGCGGTGGAATTCGAACGCGCCCATGCTCTGCGCTCGTGTGGGTTGAATCCACCAAAAGCCACCACCATTACTGGCCCTCGCACACAGACACAGTCAGCCGCAGAGAGGGGATACACCAGCCACCGACACACACACACACACACACACCCACAAACTCGTCGAGTTTCAAGTGTTCGATATAATCTTTCGCACGTAAAATTTTGCTCATCCGTCGTATTTGATCGATAATCGCTAATAAACAAACCATTTAAGCGGCCAATTATCGCACATATCATGGTTTAGAGTGCCAGCTAATCGGGTGTGGTGAAATCGCAGAAATTCCTCAACTCGCTGCGGCACAATTTGCCGTTCCCCGTGGTGGTCCAGTGGTGCGAGCAATTTTTCCGTTCCCGAGTCAATAACTTGCCACTGGAAGGAAAAAAAGTTTTGTTTTCCGCTTCCCTTGCCTGCCCACAGCCCCACCCGCTCAGAATTTGTCTTGGCTGTTAACCTGTTGTACAGTCTTGGTCGTTCGTTGTTTTTGGAGAACGCCACCATTCCCGTCGTCGTCGCTGTCGATTTAGTCGATTGTTGTGTGCAAAGTTTATGCATTTCGTGTTCTTAAAGTTCTTGCCAGTTCTCCCTGTGCTCCGGGGTGCCACTTGTTCCTTGTTTGTGTTCGCAAATTAATGTGAGTTATTTTTTTCCCCCCTCAGTGTGACGGTTGTCCTGCAGAGCGAGAGAGTGAGTCCGTGTGATTTAACCTCCTACATATCTCAAAACAACGATCAACTAAGTGTCTTAATGCGTCTCGTCGTTGCGTCTCGTGCCTAGTTGTAGTCTCGTGTCCTAGTTGATGTTTTCATCGGGTGTAGTGAATTGAATTTGAACGTCAAGAAAACGCGTGAATAGTTAAGTCCTTTCGTGTAGTAAATTTTCCTTCTTCCTATTTTTTCCTAGTCCGCCCACTCTGTAGTCGGCGCTCTGTAGTCACGCTCGCGGGCTCTCTGTCTCTCTATCGATACTCGTTTGTGTCGGAAAGCTTCGCAACTTGCTGTGTCAGTGTCCTTTTGCCTGTGTGCGTCCCACGGATGTAGTTCTAGTTCGCTTGAACAAAAGTGAATCGCCGAAGTGTTCGTGCGCACCCTTAAGTCGTTGTGTTTGTGAAAGAGAGTGCTTGTGTTGTTCTCTGAACACAAAAAAAAAGCTTCCCCCATCGCACACATCCAGGGAGAAGTGAAAGAAATCGGGAAAAAAAACACAAAAATAGTTGTTGTATTTCCTGTGAAAAGCGAATAGTGTGGCCTTTCTTTAAATGTGTTTGAATTTTACTTCAAAATATCGTACATAAATGCAAATCCTTACAAAAATAGGTGATATATAACGGTATTTGTGAAACAAACCCCACAATTTGAGGGGATTCCTGAGTTTTGTCGTCCTCGTCATTTTGTGCAAGTAAGTGCATTAAAACAGCATTTTCCAACTCATTATCATTGTCAATGGTTTCATAAATATACCACCATGCGAGCGAGTGTGTGAGCACATCCCTGTGCCTGTGTGTTCGTATCCTGAATTCTATTGTTCTCTTGCGGATGTCATAAATCACGGTGAGAGTAAAAATGATGGCAACGTAAGGAAAAACAGAGAACAACAAAAAAATGCCCTAAAAATGTAGTAAAATCGTGTATCCTGCAGCCGTTGCTCCTGTTCATGACATTTACATAACACACAATGGTGTCAGTGTAAACTGACTTGTTTTTTGGGCCTCCACACAAGGCTCCTCTCATCGCTGACAGGAATTTCAATTGCATTCCACCGCAAAAAAATGACATCATGTGTATCCTCAAAGGATAAACCATTTTTTGGCATTCAATACGGATCAGGTCCTCTGTGCGGGCCAGCACATCAGTCGAAAACTATAGATTCCCGATAGACTTGTCCGAATTGAAATCCAAGCACGTGTTCTCAATTAAGGACAAAAGGTTAAATTCGTCTGAAATTTGAGGTTTCTGTTCGGCGCCTTTCTTCAGTGCTCCTTTCGAGCGCCACTCGATGGATGTGTCATGTTGCTTCAGTTTTTCAAGGTGTACGATTCAATGTTAGATAGATCACCCCCGAGAGGATATCCTTCTTCGATTACAGATTAACAAGAGAGGACGTTGATTAGTTAAGTGAAAGAACGATGACGGTATGGATTGTGTGAGAAAGGTCCTTACACTCCGTCCCGTATTGATTTACATTCGCTCACTCACAATTGATACTTTGATTCATGTGGTAAAGGAGGCGAGAGACCGGAAGAGTGACCGGCATTTCAAAGGGTTCCAGCTGCCACCGACTTCTGAGTGGTTTCAGTAGTTTGCTGGTATTTATGTTTTTTAATCAGGACCTTTGCCGGAGCTAGAGTGGTGCTTAGGGGGCTTGGTGAGTGATTCAATTTACCTTTTCTGATGCAAGGCTCGGTGGTTGAGTATTGCTGACGTCTTTTTCTACGTGTGCTCGGTCGCTGAGTAATGGGTAGGAGGCATCTCTCTTGAGAGGGATTAGTCTGTGCTGGGGATGGTGAATTGTAGTCAGTGGGAGAAATAATGAAATTCATGGATGGATACAGTCTATGAGATAGGTCGTTTCCTTACTACGATTATCGAATTCTCATTTTTTTACCGTCAGTGTCTGCATCCATACGTTGTGACAACCTTGAGTGGCATGTTGAAAAGGTTTTAAATAAGTTAGCACACCTCTAGTTCCCTGCGACACACATAATAGCTGGACAGAAAAAAATTGTAGCACTTTAAATCCGACGCTCATGTGTCCCTACATTAACAATCCATATGGTAAGCTTGGCTGGAGTGTGGGTGTTGCGACACCACGTCCCTAAATGTCTATTCTGCGGTCAGATCCCTGTCAACGGTAACAGTTTATACAGCTTCTCATCCAGTCACTAATATGGGATTGTCACGAGATCTATCTATTATTCACTGACCTGACCTGACCAGTGTTACTGTTGGAGATGTTCATGAACTTCAACCAACAAGCCTCTCCAGCTAATTTTTGGCTAGCTATTTCCGCTTAATAAGACTAAATAGGTTGATGTCCTCCTCTACTTGTTAGGTCCACTTTGACATCTTCTGGTGTATTGTCCCACAGTCTCGGTGGTGGAGTCACTTCCGGAAGGAGCTAAATGGTTCAAGTGGTCCACATGTCTGCCACCTTCGACTAGGACTCATGTCTCAACACAACCCGTATATCTCGAATGCTTCGTAAGTTTGCCACTTTATACAAATATTAAGAAATACTTCTCTAGTGCCAAAGCGAAAGAGAATGTGGTTCCCCGTGTGGGTCAACTTATACCTTATGTATGAAGCCGTAAGCACCTATCCGACTGCGAAAATGGAAACACTGTAGTAGGTAGGGACATAGGTATGTAATTCGCTTCCCTTGCAACCGTGCTACATCGGCTCACTCAAACCAATTAGTTGGGTCCATTGTGACCGTGTTTTAGTGTATTCTACTGGAACCATCCTACTGCATTTAAAAACCTTAGGAGGTATTTCAGCTTTACATCGCACAGCTCTATAAGCTCTGCAAAGTACGGCATCCTGCTCTTTGCTGGACATTCGCATAGCAGATGTTGGCAAGATTATGTTTCTTAATCATCTCTACAGCTCCTACAAGAGTCGTTGTGTGGTATGTTCAGCCGTGACTCCTGATCTATGCATAACTATGGCACATTGTTTGGTGAGGACCCAAATAAGTGTTCACACGTCATAACGGCTAAAGCTTATCAGTGATTTCGATATTTTTTATTTAGCGTCGGCTACAGGGCCCTCGCTATTCCTCCAGTGCTCTAAGGCTTCTATGTCTGAGCTAAGTGGCTTGAATGCGAAAGACATCGCCGTCGATGCTCCAAATTCGAATCCCTACTTTGCGAGACTGTCCGCTTTTTGATTGACTTGCATGCCAGTTTGGCCTGGTACCCAGGACAGGGTCACCGTGTTCGTCAAGAATATCTCACAGAGGCTTTGTCTGCATAACCTGACAGTTTCGAAGTCAAGATGTCCGATGCTATGTCTTTTATTGCCAGTTGGCTGTCGGAGAAGAGCGAGATCGTTTTGTTAGTTAGATCCCGTGCACGTGCGACTGCTGCACATATTGCCTTCGAAGACGCTGCAGTCAGCCGTTGTAATAACTCACAACGCCTTCGACATCTATCAAAAGAGCATAATTTCAAGCAAAGAAGTGTGATAATAAGAACAACGAACGGCCATGAAAGTTTACACTGCCAACTTCTAATCTCATGAAGGGATGCCGTATATGATACTCTTTCTTCGACCGAAGCATGACGGTCTTCAAGAGCCCAACAGCCTTCTGTCAATGAACCCAATCGATCATATTATTCACAGACAAGATTATTTAAGAGTCCAAGAGAAGTCAGCTAGTGACAGCAAACAGCTCTGAGATGGTATCCAATGTCACATGACTAAGCAGACCTCTGAACCCTTGTCGTTCGTGCCTAGCATTCGGTATTCCAACCTAGATATTGGCAAGGTCTGAGGGCAATGCCTAGCAAGTCTGACAGATATAAGGGACAGTCGGATTGCCAGTAATCTAGCCCTATCACTTGCAGAACCTGTGGTGCATACGCTGTTCCTGTTACCCTTTAAGTTTTGTGATGTTTGCATTATCCCTAAGGGCAAGCCACCATATGTTCGAATCGGTCGAGCTACCGCCGCATACATCGATAGGATCAACAAATGTTGGAGACCCCTCATTTTAACGAAGACTCTAGTGCATTCGTAAACAGCTACGCATGCTTTGTTGTTTCGCGGGTCCGATTTAAGCTTCCTGTTGGGTTTGGTCTTGGGATCTAAGGTAGGAGTACAGGCAGAAGTATGTCCTAACATCGTACTTCAAATTATCGCAGCAGCTCCAGATGCAGTCGTTGACAACAGCCATTTTTATCTCATCCAACTTTAGATGATGGATGATAGCGCTTATTTGATACGGTTAAGGGGTCAATGTCAGCCTTTCACTAGCTAAATTACCTTACTGTGCCACAGTTTTCATCTTTGTCAAAATAGGGATGGCGATCAAGAGGAAAATCGAAGCTTTGTCATTATAGTGTCAAACTATTTCATTGACAAGATCTTCTATTTCTTCTCTTAATGGCGCTAGGTTAGGTTAAGCTAGTGTAAGTATGTCTAGTTATTGTATTGCTGGTCCATTACCTAGTGAAGTTAAGTTCATAACAACCAAAACTAGGTAAAAACATATTAAGCCTTGCTTTCACTGTGATTTGAACTCCCTCACCCAACAAGCCTCTCCAGTTAGCACGATCATTAGCCAACTGCCTCCAATATTTGCACTCCAAGTTGTTTGAGGTCCTTCTCCACTACTGTGTGCCATCGGCTTCGTGGTCGTCCTCTATTGCGTTGTCCCACTGGTTCGGAGTCGCAGACTTTTTGGATTGGAGCAGTGTTTTCCATGCGCTCTACGTGGCCTAGTCATCTTAAGCGTTCAATCCGTAGACCCCTGGAACTAGGCTAATGTCGTACAGCCCGAACAGTTCGTGGTTGAATCTTCTTCTCTAGAAACTATCAAGGCAAGGGCCAAAGATTGAACGAAGAAATTTTCTATCGAGAAGACCAAGGGCTTCTTCCGCGTATATTAGATATTGCACAGACTTTAGGAAGATCGTGCCTCTTGTGTTATCGATGATATATATAAGATGTTGAAAATGTCACTTGACAAAGCGTCGCCTTGCCTAAAATGTAGCACATATCTCAACCATTGTGATCTCGTCATTCAGAGGAACATGTGGGCTAAATTGGAGCTTGGGTGAGTAAATTATTGGTGTCTGCTTATTGGACTTGGAGAAGGCATTCGGTGACGTCTGGTTGAAGAGCCTCTTCATGGTCATACTGGTAGTGTAAGTAAACCACTGCCATGATGTATAATCTATGCCATGACAACAAGCCGAAACTTCGTCACGTGGAAAATTCGTGTGGCGTAACTTCTAGAAATTCCTGGACATGAAATTATTTGCAATATTGAGCAGTTGGTTTGTAGATGCTATCAGCCCTACGACCTGCCGTCCTGGGCACGATGCTTTCAGTCATTAAGACCAAGCTGTCTTGCGTCTGCTATGACTCTGGCTTTATACCAAAGGTTCGTTAAGTATAGGTTGCATGGCGCACTCAGAAAATTATGCCGACTATTTAGAAGCTTACAATCAGGTCCGAAAATCGAAGAAATAAATTCGTTTTTGAAAAAAATCGTGAAGTTAGAAATTATACTTAACCGGACTTACTTGCACATTGCATCATAGAATACTCACATAAGCTGGCTCAAGTTCGGTTTTGCTTAGCAAACAGGACAGCTGTGTAAAGTGTAGTAAATTACCTTGGCATTTGGTTGGATGAATAGCTCGACTTCAACAAACATAAATAAAAACAAAGAGGGAATCACTCTGAGACCAGAGGCGATGGTCTGGTATCATTCAAAAGAATGTCCTGGGACCTTCTAGGAGAAGGCAGCTCCGCGGGTAGAGGTTACAGTTTCCAAAGTGTAGTAAGTTTTGGTTCTATCAACATCTCGGCTTTGACAAACATAAATAAAAGCAAAGAGAGCAAAGCAAAAGAATCACTCTGAGACCAACGCCTTCAGGACGTCTGCCAATCTTAATACATCCTCTGCCAATCAATCCTCATATCGAGAACACTGCAGCACATAATGAAAATAGACTCAGAGAGACTGGAGCGCTGTACAGCATGGTATCTGCCGGTGTTTGCACAAACATAAGTCTACCTGTGTACAGACGACGACATTCCGTACATTCGACAAACATGGGAATGCGTGTAGGTATGTGATGGAATTTTCTTTCACTCGAGTCCCCTTCGGTGTGCTGAAAAACTCAGGCTTCCGGAATTCGCTCCAAGGGAGTTCGCATTAGATCCAGTAGACTACGCTCCCTTCAAGTAAATTTTTTTCCAATTGTGTTGACGCACTCCTTTCAACTGGAACAGAATGGGAACGCATACGAGGTTCGATTCGTGAACGAAAACGTGCCGTAAATAGATGAAGTGAAGATGAACTGCGTATTGACGGGTAATCTTGGACTACATCAATGTTGATAAAGTGGAATTTCCAGCAACCAATTCGTAGTGACCACAACAGAGCAGGAAGAGGACCCCCGACTACAAGACAGACTCTCTCTGATGAAGTATGAAGTATGACCACGCACGCTTTTTTAATCGTTTGCTGTACAAATTGATGGCCAGTTACACAATCTAGATGTGAGAGATATTCAAATGTAGAACCACCGAGTTCGTGGTCGTTGTCACATTTTTGCAATAAAGACAAATTTATGCCAACAATTAAAATGTCTCGGCAAGTCCTCGTCCCCTCGCCGAGCTCCCGATCCGTGGGGTACATGTTTTAAATTTTCCCTCAAGGATATTTTTACACACCATAATTACACCAATTTTCTCGCATAGTACTTTCCCCCGGCAGGCGACATGCTCTAAAGTTGATGTGCACACATCGTGGAGTAATAAATTGGTGTTCGGTGTAATGGGGGATGGGGCGGGCCAGGGTAAAGGCTTCGGAGTTCAGACATGTCGCATGAAAGTTCGTTTGAGTTTGTTGGTTGGATTGGAGGGACGGGGTTTCGAATCGTTGGAGTTAATAAGGTATTCTCTGAGATTTAAAGGATTGTGAGCAAGTTGAGTGACGTGACAGCTGTGTGTGGCATTGAATAGTTGCTAGACTGAATGTTCAGCATTTCTATTCAGATCAATTTAATCAAATGGTGTTTGTTCGTCTGATGGAACTAGACTGACGAACTGGAACAAAGTCTACAGCTTCAAGCACCACTTATTGAGAAAATATTTCATGGAGCTTCGGAAATTAAGCTGGCGTTCGTCACAAGTTGCCTTCCACGAAGCCTTAGAAGCTCTATCTGGACTGATCTGAACTTAGGATAGACTGATACCACGTGAATTGGCACTCTTCAACTTGGAACCAGTTGGTGCTCGTGACAAAGTAACTCAGCTAGCTCATGTGGATGCTACTTAGTTCGCTGATTTTGTTGAAAAAGCGAATGTACCTACGGCTAGCCAGAGCGCTACTTGAGCAGAGAGCGTGATTTGTGGCTCTTGACTCCTGTTCACCCATGCAGCTTCTGCAGATAAAAATGTATGAAGCACCCATCACACCTCGTCCCAGTAAGATGCCGCTTAGTCTCCCCGAACATATTGTTCACTTTAGGCCTCAAGGCCCCACATCCTTTGTTCTTTGATGTGAATTGAACGTGTTCTTATATCATGAAGTGAATCGGTTGTTATCCGGCCTGGCATACCGCTGCCTGCTGCATTCACTGAAATGGGTGGCTCTACAGAGGTCAACCTATTGTACACTCTAACGTTTCTCTATGAGTGGAAGGAATCTACAATTGTGTGCCGACCCGGACCGCTCAGTTGGAGAAGGAATCAGACAGACATTGAGCGATACCTTCAAAGAGGTGGACCCTTCTGAGTTCTGAGATCCTTCGGAGTAGCAGCCGACTCACCTACCCGTTCCACTACGCCGGCCACATCTGATGACCCTGAACTAGGAAGGTGCTACAAACCGAGGTGATTCTTGTCTTCCAGACTACATCGATCCTCTTTCCTCGCGTACATTAGCAAGCATGCGAAATGGAGTTTTCCTACTTGGACATCAACTCAGCCGATAATAGCACTCTCAGTAGCACACAAAAATAAAACAACATAGAGAAATCACGAGACGATAGAGAGGCCAGCACTTGCCTAAGTCTTTCTAGGCGGTCTATTGTCCATTTTTGAGGGCGAAGAGACTCCAGGCACTGGTGTGTAACGATTGCCAACCATATCGTCCGATATATGGTACCGTCTATCGTCCATCGTATCGTCTATTCTACGAGCTGTAGGTGGATGCTGGAGGTGGATGTAGTCCGGAAGCTAAAAATCCGTCCTCTACACTGGCTCGGCCACATCGAGTGAATAGACACCAAAACTCCAGCTTAGAGGGTCTTCGAAGCTTACTATTTATTTCGAGAAGGAGGAGAAGACTCCGGTATAAATATCAAGCAATCGCCAAAATTGTAACCCCGATTTTAGTCATCACATTAATGTTTGCGAATGAAAACACAACATTTCAATGGATGATGTCTTTCAGAGAGAATACGTGTTGCCGACCATGCAAAGGAGGAAATCTCGACTTCTTGCAAAATATAAGAAAGAACGTCGACAAAAAAAGAATCGCACAAATAAGGAAACCGACCTCAAACAGTTTTGTATGAGCCGGCTGCAGGAAAATCCACTGGAAAGTCTAAGTCGAAGCTAGAGAAATATGTTTCTTTTTATTTTATTATATCAGCAGATATCGGGTGTTTGGCCCAGCATTGCTACTCAGTTTTATTTATTATTTTTTGTTCGACGTTACTTTTTGCCTTTGGTAAAGCCAAGCTAACATAACATTGCTAGTTTTATCATGATGGCCCGTGGCGTTGTGGGTAGGTACGTCGACCCCAACCTCGACGTCGTGGGTACAAGTCCTTCTCTGTGCAACAAAAATTATTTTACTCAAAACTCATTTTACTATTTTACTCTACTTCTGTCTGGAAAAAGCTTCTCAAACTTGGCCGTTCGGATTGGGCATAGGTCAAATTTGTAGGTCCCTTCCACTCGTGAGAGAACAATAGCACGCACAACACGAACGGTTGCTGAGAAAGCTAGGCTCTGGTCCTCTACGGGCTGTAGCGCCACCCATATTATTATAATTATAGTTTCATCATGGTACGGCAGTCGCACCACTCGTAGAGTCTTATATTTGGTATGTGGGTCCTCCAAGATATGGGCAAAGATCAGATTTCTTATATACAAAATGTTTTTAGTGGCCAAGTTCATATTTGGTTAAATGGATATGTCGAGGTAAGCAAACATCAATTGAAAGCTTGAACAAAAGCAGTACTATAGGCATACCAACCATTGGGCTCTCTCCGAAGGGACTATTTTAAGTGTCCTCATGGTCAACATTTCAGTGGAATAAGCGCACTGCAAGGCACTCCATCGAGTACAAAGACTTGCCTCCTTGTGCATCAGCGGAGCAATGAGATGTACTCCGTCAGACGCAGTGAATATTCCCCTCCATTTTCCACCAGTGAAACTATTCGGAAGACAAATAGCAGCCAGCACAGCCTTGAGACTCAAAACACTCCGACTGTAGTCCGAACTCAACATCGGTCACTTAACCATTCTCAAGGAATCCAACTTCCTTTCTACAGACGCTGACCGTCTAAGACTTAGCCTTCCTTAATGATCGGACTGGATGTCTGAGAGGCAGTCGTTAGATGATAATGTGCGTATTTTCACAGATGGATCGAAGACAAGCGAAGGGTTGGGTGCGGTATCTCAACATTGCTATCTCTTTGAAGCTCCCTAATCACAGTAGCCTTTTTCAGGTAGAAAAGGTAGCGAGTAAAGAGGCACTGTCATAAAATCCGTGGATAATGTCATGTTTAACTCAAAAACATCCCTTAATTGCAGGCCGTCTTTTAACGAGATGTCTGACTATTTAAACATGCACCTCATGTGGGTGTCGGGACACTGTGATATACGAGGAAACTGCAAACCCGATGAACTCGACAGGGGTGGTACAACCCTCAATAGCACTGGTACCACCTTCCATGCCGATCGCTCAGCCTACCATCTTCTTAAGATCCACACAATCAAAACCACCAATGACAAATGGCTACAAAGTTCTACTGCCTTAAAACAAAAGAAATCGGTCACTCAGTCTACTCAGACTCAGCAAGCACTCATTAAGGACTCCCATAGGAGTCATAACCGGGCACTGTGTAATTGGCACTCATGATCGCAGGATATTAGCACCAAATAATGATTTCTGCTGAAGCTGCATGGATGAAGAGGATGAAGAAAACACTCATCACCTACTCTGATCCTGCAGCGCTCTGGCTAGTCGTAGGTTCCTACACCTGATGGACACCAGTTTTAATAACCTCAACGAGCTAAACAACGCCAGCATAGGCCAGCTTAATCGCAACTGGTGTCGATGTTAGGAAAAGTCAATCCGCGTCTTATCACAATGGGCCTACTCTGGGATAAGTGTGACTGCCCTTAGCAGTCAGCCGCTGTAACCTAACCTATCATATATTTCATCCTCATCTCTACAGCTCCTGCAAAAGTCGTTCCGTGGTATGCCCAGTCGTGATGCATTGTGTGTTATACTTTCTTTAGCCTGGCCACAAGGCTTCCTATTAGGTAGTGGTGATATGCATCGTGTCCTGTTAGTGCTCCACGATCTTGGGTCAATCCTCTTAAGTTCTAGAGCTAGATCTAACTTAACCTTACGCTTTGAACATTGCACGGTGAGCATTAACTCAAAAACAAATCTTATAAAATATTGCCGTAATAAGTTTGACTGTTAAAACCCACCATTAAACGCACTTTAATTGTTCAATGTGCAAGCATTTTGTTTCAATATTTTTCATCATACCGGGAGCATGGCACCAAGATAAATCCTGACAAATCGATTCACCCATCGGTCGAGCTTAATTTTGACGTTTGTTGACAAAAAGTGTCACCTAAGTAAACTAACCGCAAAGAGAGCTCATTACGTCCTCTCTTGTCGGTACTCAGCGCGGAGGGATTGTTTTTGACTTTTGCTGCGTTTCATCGAACTGTCTGAATGTTTGCTTGCCCTTGTTTTTCTCGGTTTTGTTGCGGTCCTGATTGAATATTCCTGGAAACTCTGATGCCCATCGTTCATTCTTCAATAAACATGCTGTGCTCTTAAGTTTGAAGGAATTGTTCGCTTGAAAAAACAAACGAGCCAGTACCTAGAAACGGATGGAAGTCAATTCAGCTAATAGACCACAGTCATGCGAGCGTTGAAAAAGGCGCCACGGCAATGGAGGATGGCAGCCAAGCACACCCCTGTTAGTCAAAGCTAAGCAAATCAATTGGAAAATTATTCATCTTTCGGAAAGCTCATTTTTAATCAATAAAAATAATGCGGGGTTATTTTTCTCGTCTGCAAATGAATGGCTGGCGAGGATGTTATGAAGCAGTCGGGGTATAGGTTGAGGAATTGTTGTTCGGTGTTTTTCAGATTCAGCAGTATTCTCCTTGGGGACGGCGGCGTTTGTTGAAGAGCATGTTTAGGTGGCCGTGTCGATTTGCTTCGGTTAGGCTCAGTAGGATGTGTTAATTCCACGCTGAAATATATGCCAGTTCTGCTGAGGATTATTCGTCATTATTGAGATCATTACAGAGTTATAGGCTCGCAATCAATCAAATTGAAGGGAGAACTGTTGTGTAATTTTCGTTATCCGTTGACACATTGTATGCAGCAAGTTACAGCCGTAGTCAAAATAATAGTAGACCGCAAAAAAGTATGCTTGAAGACTGGAATATCAGCACCATATTCTATATCCACAATTAAGGCAAGTCCTTAAGAGGACCAGCAAGTTTCAAATTGATACTCACCAACTTTCCTTCGATACGACATCATTCATCGCAAGAATCTGTTCCATGCGGTGGCCGACTTCAGGATACGGAGGAAACGCGATGCACCCTGCAGTTCGGTTCAAAAACTTGTAAACCGTTTGAAACCTGAACCGGATATCGGCAAGGATATTCGCAGTTATGTCATTTCTTGAATTTGGTACTGGATAGGATAGTGCTAAGGGCGGCTGGTAAACACGGACTTCACTATCTTCTAAAAGTCAGTCCATCTGTTATGATACGCAATTGACATCGAAGTCGTCGCGCGGCCCCAACGCCTCTTAGTGGAAGCCTTCACGTCAATTGAATAACAGGCGAAACGGGCTGGCCTTAATGTAAAAGAAATACACAAATGACATATGACGTAGAATCGTCTTGACAGCCGATGCTATTTCGGTCCGTCAAAACAACTAGGCTCGAAACTCCTGACTCGAAGGTTCAAGTAGACCAAGTCATCGCGGACCTAATACAGCGTGCCCGGGTCGTCACCGATAGAAGGCAGCAATTGTTCGGCTCGGGACCTCTATCGGTTGCCTAGTCTAGCTAAAATGTACAAGGCCTTTCAACTACAAGTGACTATTGTTTTCAATAAGCAGTGTATGTGCATAAGTCCGTGAGATCCGGGGCAACGGCATCAAATTTACATATATTCTCTTTCAATGCAGTTTGCTACGTTTTTCTGGTGAGATCATTTTCACCATTCACCGTCTTTCAACAGCCGGAACGGTGGCACTGGTCATCACGATTTGAGCTCATTTTGAGTATTCAACAAAGACTCCATTCAGCTTTTGTGATGGTTTAGTGGAGAGGCGCTTCTGACGGCGTCATGATTCTTTATTTTTGCGAAAGATATGTTAAAGCTCTCCTACCTTAATAAAGGTGTCCACTTTAGCAATAAGTTGTTTTAAAACTTGCTTGCTTAAGACTTCTGATAATGTCCCTGTCCACAGGCTTAAGGCTATGAAGTTTGCTGGAAATATATAAAAGTGAATTTGCTTAAAATAAGATGCAACGCGCAACTAATTCCTTTTGATGTTGAGATTGTTTCTTTCAGTATCAAAGTTGTCATTAGAGCGAAAACGAATTAGCGAAATGATTTCGCTGACAGATTTGCCCCGTCTTCGAGTATTGTATCTTGATCGTGAACGTTCGCGAAGTTTCCACAACAACGCATAAACGGGACCTTAAGTCTTGTGAGGTCTTCGAACAACGCAGTTTGATTAGCATTTGCTAGACTATGAGCTTTGTCAGAAATATCAGACAGATGGTGCCGTCAATTATGTAAAATAACTAAGCCCCCGTCATAAGCGACTGGATGTGGCAATTAGTTTAGTGGATATGGGCTTCCGGTTCGAATCCAAGTGAAGGCAAAGTTAAGATCTGGTTTTCAAATGTGGTTCAGTTACCATTTGGCGTTAGGATCAAATTAAAGGCACTGGGTATCCCAATCGACCAACAAGCGTTTAAGTGCGCTCGCAATGTCGTTGGCAGGCCAATAATTCGACGAGTGGCAGTGAGATTAAAAAGCGTCTGCCAAGAGAGTCTTTCCAAATTTAAAAGTTGCCAGTGGCCATTTGGCTGAAGCTAAATCTTTCAAATTGACTGTTAACGGTTCAGTCTGTTTTTTTAAACTACAACTGCAAATGATGAAATTGTTATATCAAATTGGGTGTTCTTTTCGGCGCGTCGTCCCTTTTACAAATTCATTAAGCAAAGTTGTCGAAATTGGGGCGGCGCCAATTGACATGAGATCAAAAAAAGGGGCCAATGCATCTCGAAAAATCAGTATTTCTTGTTTGATTTTATCAGTCCTGGGAGGCGTTATGGGTTCATATTTCTGTGATGACGACGTTGGCCAAGTTTTTACCGTCAACGGCGAGTGCTATGCGTCGATGATTATTATTTTTGCTGTACTAGTGGCACTAGTACACATATTCATTTTTCATTTTAAATTCATTTTTATTCCATTATTCATGATAAACTTACATACTAGACAATAATGCTTAAACACTAGTTAGGTTGTAGAGACACCAACGACATGTGGTTTCAATAGAACGGCGCTATGAGCACGAGCGATTCGAGGGCATAATCGTTTCACGGCCACCGCCAGACCTTTTCTTGTGAGGTTTTCAAAAATTGTAAGTCAATGGCAGCAAGCTACAAACCATAGCTGCCGTCAAAGTCAACAAAACACATGCCGTTGGTGACATTTTTTTTATTTCAATTTAAAAATAGTGTTAACGCAAGAAATCACAATTGGGTGGTTTTTCAATTTCTATACTTTATTTAAGAATACTTACTTTTACAATAACGACTCGTCGTCGTCTATTCCTTATATCCGTTGAGAACGTGTTTTGGGCAAGAATAAGAAACACTATATGAAGGACCATATGTTTCCAAAACGTAATGAATCGATCAGCAGTACTTCAAGAGCTACAGTTCTACTGCCAGTAGAAGATTAAATAGTCCTCAGCATCATCATCATTTTCTGACTTGCATGATCCACTAAAGGGGGGGACTTGGGGACAAAGTGCCACGTGTTCAAACTATCGAGGCATAGCTCTTTCCGTTCGGAGAAGTAGCTGCTCGACATTGAGTTCTCTGCCGTGTTTCTCACCAAATTCCTGCAAGTAAGACCCATAACAGCACAAAGAGGAAAATAATTTAAAAAAATTTAAAAACCGCCCAATTTCTCTTCAACGTCAAAATAATTGCAACAAATAATTTGTTGTCTGGAGCTTCAAATAATGCATATTTTGGCATAATTTGATGAACATTTCTTTATGTAGTAGGTAGGCAGTCGACGCGCTTTCGCTTGGGGTTATACAAGAGATGTGCTGAACCAGTCCATCATTGTTTGACGTATATTAAGAAAAGCTGTGGATCTAGCCTAGACCCCTGTGGGACACCATAATCGACCTTTTCTTCATCACTGACTTCTTAACATATCTTAACCCGAAACGATCTGTAACGTATCTGGCTAACTTTCAAACCATGCTATGGGACCACGTATTCCAATAAAATTGAGCTGTGTTTGCATCTGATTGTGACCCAGATGTGGAGGGTCTTTTTTAAGTCTATAAATTATGATTAAGAATCAATAGACCCCAAAATCAAACAATGTTACCTCTTCTTCTTCTTCTACTTCTTTGTGTGGCGCTACAGTCCGGGGCGGACCTGGGCCTCAACCAAAATGACTCTGCAACTAGCGCGATCTCTGGCTAGTTGTCTCCAGTTTCGTACACCAAGTTGGTTGAGGTCATCCTCCACTTGGGTGCGCCACCTTAAACGCGGTCGTCCTCTGTTGCGTTGCCCGACAGGTTCGAATTCGAAGATTCTTCGGGCCGAAGCTGTGGTGTCCATACGCTCTACATGACCTAGCCACCGTAGGCGTTGGATCCGTAGACGCCTAACAAGGCTCATGTCGCTGTACAGCGCGTACAGTTCCTGATTGAATCTTCTCCTCCAGAACCCGTCAACACACAGGACCAAAGATCGCACGTAGAACTTTTCTCTCAAAGAGACCAAGGACTTCTTCATCCGCTTTCGAGATTGTCCATGCCGCCGCGCCGTATAGCAGGACTGGGATGATCAGTGTCTTGTATAGAGTCAACTTGGTTCTTCGAGAGAGGGCTCTATTACTCAATTGCCTCTTGAGCCCGAAGAAACAGCGGTTGGCAAGAGTTATCCTACGCTTGATTTCGGTACTGATGTTATTAGTACAGCTTACTCCGGAGCCGAGGTAAGTGAAGTCCTTGACTACCTCGAAGATATAGCTGCCCATTGTGGCGCTCTGTCCAAGACGTCGATGTGGTATGTCCCTTTTTTGAGGACAGCATATACTTCGTTTTGCCCTCATTCACTACCACACCCATTTTAGCCGCTTCCGTTTCAATCAGAGTTACCTCGAGTATCACAAAGTTCATAAAAACGTGTTTCCCTATCCACGCCAATGAGTCTTAGTTTTTATCAAATAGAGAGTGTTTGTTTGCTGGTATGTTTCATAAAAGCAAGTTGTAAAAGTACATCCCTTCTACCACTTGCCTGACAAATTTTGTCAGGTTTCTCATGAAGCCCTTTTTAATTTACTGGATTATTTATCTGCTAGATTATCCCTGTGCTTCAGTCTCTAAGTAACTTCTTCTCCACTCCAGCCCCATAACTAATGACATCGGACATAAGTTCCATGTTGAACTAAAGTGCCTCCTACTCATCAGTCACTCCACTACCAAAGTCACAAGAAAAACTAAATTCCTGCAACCAAAACGGTTACCCAAGACCGTGGTGCTCAAATTGAAAAATAATTGCTTAAAGCCCGAGTGGTCGTGGTCAGCCAAAAAACAAGCCGCCACCAGATCTCAGAGACAAAAAACCCAAACTTCCCGACTGCTCCGTCGGACTGTGCACAAGTAATTTCAAAGATATCCGTGACAATGTCATTTGAGACCCAATTACTTGCATCCTGCAACTGAAACTGATTTCCGCCCCGACAACTGACCAAGTTTCAAATTGGAAATAATGGACGCTGCCCGCACACACTCCATTCCAATCGACTGTAGGAGCGCACATCATGGTCACCATTCAAAATGGAAATATCCATTTAATTTGGCAGCCAAAGGAGGTGCTCAACAACAGAGCATGGAAGGGAAGGGAGAAAAAAAAAAAAAACACCGAACCGAAAATCGGAAAATTAAATTATGTAAAATCTGTCAGTCAGTGTTAGTCCTGCGAGAAGTGGGCTGCAGTGTGGGCACATGAACCATGTCCGGCGAAAGGGTTTCCCAACCGAAAGCTCTGCTGGCTCATTGTAAACACAAATGATATGCAACCAAGTCCAAGTCCAAGTTGTGTTCTCGCCAAACACATGCGCCGCGCATTCATGCCCACATAGCGCTGGATGTCAAACTCTGTACAGATATACCACGTAGGCACTGCTTATGTGGCGTGTACATGGTTTCTCCTCCGCGCGAGTACATGCATTCCGCAGGGGTGGGATTCATCCGATGTAGGGGTGATTAGACAAAGAGGAGCACACTCGTGTAGGAGAAAAAAGCTCAGCTTCTCTCTCTCGACGATAGGGCGCTCTTTCTCGCTCGCTGACACTAGGGATGGATGAACACAGCACAATCAGGAGTACCAACAAATGACACACACACACACACACACACGCGCGCGTACAAAATAAGAGAACAACCGAAGGAAAGCAACAAAATCAAATGAAAACATCAACCCTCCAAAGTGTACGACGAAGACGAGAACCGCCACCAGAGTGTATAGGGGTTGTGTGATTTTTCCAATGTGATTAGTATAGGAGCAGTTGTGCCCTGTAAAAGAGTGAAATACCAGTGATCCTTCAATTTTTCTTCGGTTGGTAGTGCGCTTAACTGTGCTGCTACTGCTACTACTTGTTATTTTTCTTTCCTCTACACATCTATACTATTTAAATTAAAAAAAAAAAAACTTTAAGTAAAAGGAAATTGAAGAGGAAGAGCAAAGGAACTTAATAAATACAACCTTCTTTTCACATACAAGACTACAGATATTAACTTGGTTAGTTCCTATTTCCTATCTTACGTTTAGTTTCTGTTGTTCGTACTTTTTTTGATTTATTTTTCAATTTAGCTTAGTTTTGTTGGATGTTGTGGGTGCGTATGAGTGTGTGTGTGTGTTTGTGTGCAAAAAAAAAATGAAATAATAGAACAAATAATTTGAAGTCACCCTTCGTCAAGCCATCACCAGCCGTGTGTCACTGTTCAAATTGTAATGTAGACCGCTAGCGACAGGCAAATCCGATTACTGCTTGCCCAATGCCGTCCGACGACGAAAACCTTGCCAAGGAGGTTAAATCCCTCGCATCCAGCGAGTGCCTATATATTCACACATGCCCGGCGTAGCTAAAGAAAAAAACAAGAAACCGAATCTATTCAATCTTTCTAACTAACCCCCCTGTACATAGCTGCCACGTACATGGACACAGTTTTTTTTGTGACTTCTCTTTTTTTCTAATTCATTTGCCATTACGTACTGTGGTGAAGTGCATATATAGATTCTGATAAGGCGACCGGTTGTGTAAGTGCGTGGCTGTCCACACTATGGCCGACATTAGCTGATAGAATCTTTATTAAACGCTCGACACGCACCCATAAAAACTTGCTGCTCACCGCCAAATGAGACATCGACTTGGCACACACAAAAAAATTGGCACACCTCCTCGTCATCTGTCGGGTCGACTTCATTATCTCACTGCTCCTCCCTCCGGCCACTCACAATCCTTACATAAGATTAACTTATTATTTTCCTCTTTTTTTTATGTGTGCTCAAATTTTTTGTCTCTTCCATTTGAATCCTTATCGTCGACGACGGCGAACATGACCCCCGAGTCGATGTCTCTCTTCTGGCTGTTCGTGTCAACGGCACACTAATGGACGTAATAGTTTCTTGTTTCGGCTTGTGTATGGTTTTTTTTTGCCTAGTCTTTCACTGGCTCACAGTGAGGGTGGTTTTTTTTGCTCTGTTTTTGCCCATTCATGTTCTTAGTGTTATATGAACCTTTATTTCTTGTCATATGGTGGACGTTAAGAAATTGATTTTGCCTTGACTCACAAGAACATGCACTATTCCTCTCCAAATTGAGCAACGTAATCTTAAACCTCGTCGAGAGTCTAGTTCAGACTCCCAGAGTTCACCAAATCTTGCATTCGTTCCCTCGGACGTATACGTGATATTTTTCTCCTACATTGGCAATCTTCCAACTCCTCAGAACAAGGGGTTTGCCGTTGCATTGTAGACACTCACCCCTACATTTCCATGCTAAGCAACTATCTACTTGCGGTCGGTGCACGGGGTTAATTGATTTATGTGCCAAGCTAAAGATGATTGATGACGTCGATGACTGGCTCGATGTGGCCACTGTCATTGGCAAAGTCATTTGTTCTTTGTTTGCAGATGATTTGATTGGATTTTTACAACTGAGTTGATTTTCTACTCCATTTCGACCAACGGCCAGGGTTGGCTATTTGCTGATGATTTGATGAAATCATGAAAGGTTACGTGTGCTTAGTCATCGTCGGACTATTAATCCCGTCTCAAGGGGGGAAGGCGGTCGGATTGTCTTGATTTGTTGGAGGTACATTATTGTGCCATTTATGTGTCATTGCTGTCATAAGTTAGTTGATTGAGGGAAACTTTATTTCATAGACTTTTCACAGAGGGGTGACGCAACCTAATCCTCCTCGATTCCTGACTTGATATAAAACGGTTCTGCTTCTGTCGAGTTACTGACCATGTCCAGAATCGAAAATTGGCCAGAAAAGGCTTCTCCAACTGATACTTTCGGTGAAAGCATACATCTTTGGGTGTCCTCTTCTTGTGATAAAAGCAATGGCTGGCTGTAGCAGCTAGTGCCCTGTCCACAGTAAAACCATTCTATTCAGTTCCCCAC
The DNA here is from genome assembly GCA_916610145.1 of Eristalis arbustorum. NCBI lineage: Eukaryota > Metazoa > Arthropoda > Insecta > Diptera > Syrphidae > Eristalis > Eristalis arbustorum. Next base: position 55,075,310 of record OU744316.1, on the reverse strand, counting down.
AAAAATATCATTCGAATCTGCTCATTTCTCAGAACGTTCCCACACTCGTGTGAATCCCTCTCTGTTCATTTCAAGATTTCCCATAAAAAATCGATTTTGGTTACAATCTCCTTCTTAAGTTCTTATTCACAGCAAACTCTTGTCATTTCTTTAATGTAACACACATCTTGTCACTCTGCCAGCCGCAGGCAGAGGTAATCGTTACACAACACCACCCCACGTCTTACATTGTAACATTCCCCACTTGAATTAAGAATCCTTAGTTTACGAGGAATTCCGAACTGCAGTTTTTACGGAGATCTGGGACAGACATTACTTGTTCAGTTGCAAATTAAGGTTCCCCTACTTCTGCTCTGTATCCATAGAAGGGCATACTTTCACTTGTAAGTACTGAACAGGCTGGCGTATACTTAACACAAAAATGTTCGTTATCAATCGTGCAATAATGCGCGAGAGGACTTCCGTGTAGTTGATTGCCGGTGCAGGGCAAAGTAGAAATATTTCTTAATTTGTGTTTGAAAGGGAGCGATTGTTTCATTTTGCATGGAAAAAGATGTTTGAGGGATGTTCCGCTGTTAATCGTCTCTCAAAACATTTTATGAAGATGCACTATGGTGAGCTCATCTAGCACGTTTGGCACAATCCTATACTGATGATCAAACGTATAGGTTGAGTGTCGTACTTGGCCGCTAGGCACTAGTTTGTTCGCGTGGAAGGCATTGGATCCCTGCATGGACTCCCTGGTTCCTTACTACATTAAGCTCCTTACAAACGAGTGTGGTACGTCAGTGTACTCTATTTATTTCTATAACCAATGTTGTGTGCGTTCGGTCCCGGTGTGACAGCTGGTTACTATGGACCTTATGCACTGTGGGCTGTAAGCCCATGGAGTCTGTACAACAACTCAAGCAATTATCAAAAATTGTTATTTTGTATACGTTGAGAAGCACTCAATTTTACGACAGACCCAAAAATAGTTTGACAACGGGTGCGGATAAAACAGGCCAAACAAGACGCCTTTAAATTGCTTCGAATTAAGAGAATTTGCCATTCCGAACAGGGAAGAGTGTCAACAGTGGCACACGAAGAAGGAGAATATTCCACATATGGTATATCCTAAGATTGTCTCCTGTGCATACTTTCTAACCAGGGTTGTCACATGTGGCGTTTTATCACAAAACTGGCGATTTTAAATTTCATTTGGCGACACAAAAATTGGTACATCGGCACAACCTGAAAATGGCGATATTTTGAGCTTTTGTCGATTTTTTTTGTGTCAAAATAAAAATTTAATCTGAGCACACCCTATTTGTTATAATAAACATCAATTACTCGTCCATAATATAAATAACAAGTGACTGTACATGATTATTGCTAGGCGAGGTTGAAGTTCCCTTTGTTAATAATAAGTAGTTCGACGAAGAGACTGTTTTACAACAGCCAACTCGATGGCAGGATGGACGTAGTTTGTTACATGGCCCTTATGGCCTCGTTGGGTTCAACGTGAGTGCAAGCTTTTTGCTTTCATCTTTATGGAACGCCAGAGTTTCAAATCGTTCTCGACCAATAACTTGATCACGGGGGGTAGTAAGTTAGCGTGGACTAGTAGTTACCTTTTTTTACATCAAATGTTTCTTGACTATTTTTTCACTATTTAACAGCCACTTACTCTCACTTACTTTCATCTATCCATTCGTTGGGCCGCATTTTCAAGGACTCGGCCATACATTTTAGACGGAACGGCCGCTGTTTCATTTTCACTGTTGAGGCGGAGGTCTTCCGACGTAGTCGCCTTCTTAACATAAACCAACGACTTAACGTAGCCCCGCAGAAAATAATCAAGCGGCAAAACGAGACGGCTCATCGACTGGCCCATTTCCTTATATAACACTCTCACCATTCTTACTCTTCAATAAACCGATTATAACGTTTGCTCTGTGGCCTGTGGAACCATATTTTAAAACCACATGTCACCCAAGTCTTCCACTCGGGCCAAAGGCAAGCTACGCTGACCAAAGTCCCCACCAAAGTCTCAGAATCGATTAATACACATACGCAAACTTGAAATCATGTGTACAGGTCATAGGTGGCTGCGGCAGTTGGAAGATGAGCTATGCGAATTCGGCAAATCCAACCAGAGTCTCGCAATCGATTCACACAATGCACTGTATTCTCTCTCACATAAAATAAAATATAGCCCCAACTTCTATTCAAGATTGGCTTGACAAACGATATTCTCTCTGTCATGCGTTCAGTAGGGCTGCCATGTTGGCAGTCAGCCACTTCGATCTTACCTCTATAACCACATTTTGCATACAATTTTTTTTTTCTGACTTGTGGTGTCGCCACACCTGTCATTTTCATGATAGCATGGCCAATTAAACCCTGGCGCTATAACAAGAAACGGGGCAATTTGCCATCTTAGTTCGTCATCATTGCAGCTATTCAACGAGCTCGAAACAAATGAACAAATGATGATGGCAGACATTACTTGTTCTGTTGCAAATTAAGGTTCCCCTACTTCTTCTCGATTATATTTATTCGGCAACAAAAGCGTATGACATTAACTGCAACTTTGTTCTCATGGTTCTTCTGCGGTGAACCTGCGGACCATAAGCCCGGCCAAACACTACAATTTGCAAATGCATTGGCATGCGTTTGATGTTCAATCGTTTTTTGTGTGCATTTTTGGCACTTAGTCGTGAATCGATTGAAGATCGAAGTCGCTTCTCAGAGCATATTTATTTTGACAATAAAAGTCAACAACTTAGGAGCGCTGTTCGGATGCAAATCGTTCCACGAGAAAATAACCAAGCATGTTTAGCGGCCCGTGTCCTTGTGGGGATGTGCGTCAAACAGCAACGTACTTGAACGTGGACGTTTAATTTCAATCCCTGGTCTTTAATGGTCCCACTCTCTTCGTCACTGACTATGAGACTGGCTACACTTTATCAATGAGTACCCCTATCTAGAAAAAGCTTCTCAAACCGGGCCGCTCGAAGTCGGCATAAAACTGTAGGTCCCTTCCGCTCGCGAGAGAGTGCCTGCTGAGAACCTGGGCCCTGGCCCTCTATAGGGCTGTACCGCCACTTATATTATATTATATTTTTATATTAAATCCAAACTAGAGTCAGAGTTAACACACGTAGGGAGGCATCATGAACAGTGAACAGAAGTCATAGCTACGCCTATGTAAGTTGTACGATGCAATACTCAGACAAAGTAACGACACTTGGAAATCCTACGTCCATTTTTGTTCATTCTCGTGGAGTATTTCTGTCAATAGTTGCAATTCAAATTTTATTTATTGCAGTTTGAAGCTGAAATTTTAAATGGACTGCATTTTCACATAAAATAAAATAAGACGCCAACATCTATTCACGACAAGAGATTTTGTTTTTGTCATGTGTTCAGAAGGACCACAGTAGCGGTCAGCTGGCAGTCAGCCACTTCAATGTAGCCTCCATAACCACATATTGTTTTGTTATTTTTGTTCTACGGCCTTATACAGTCTCGCCATACTGGCAACTTATGAATTGATGGTCATTAGAAACTGAGCGAAATGCAATTTCAGACGCTATTGAAACAGTTTGAAACAAATGAAAATCTGCTAGAGCTAAGTTGGGCTTGTATGCAGGAACTTTTCATCCACCTACCATTCAAATTCAAGGTCGTATGCTTACATCAGCATTCTGATGCTGCGGCTTCCTTCCCAGTTTGTCAATTCCTGCCACTGTCTCCCGTTTTTTAGCACTTCAGCATAAAATCAGGCGGTCATCAAAGCCATAGAACTGATGGCGGTCTGGATTCTATAAAAGCATTAAGCTGTCGTTCGTCTCTAATGAGCAGATATCCGTGGCAGTGAAGCAGAATAACTAACCAAGCGTGCAACAGTATCGCCACTACCTACGCGGTTACACCTCCCTTGGACCAAAAATAGCTATGGAAAGTCCAACCACATCTAAAATTAACTATGTCCGAAGTCAAGCCATTGCTTCATTTTTATTCAAGCTCATTTCAATTCTCCCTTACACTCGGAGAATGGTATTCCTGATTTCTCTGTGATAATGCCATGAAAACAAGAAACGCAGTCAAAAATTTAGGTGTTTGATATAGCCGACTGCATAGTTCTAGGTTCTATGACTATACACAAATCCCCCTGAATGGCATGACCTGAGCTAGATCTGTTACCGGTGAGGTCATAGCCAGTTGCCATTACCGAATACGAGACTGAGAGGAGAACATTTGGGGCCTTCAGCAACGGCTTCTGTCCGTCTCTGTATCAGTCAATGAGACACCTCAGACGAGCTCTTCTCAAATTTTGTTAGTTTTCTTTGTCTCTCATAGGACATCGCAATTTGACTTACCCTCCATGACTTGGCGATACAATTGCCTAGTCTGGAAACAAGCCTCTTGAAGGTCAGTTGTTGACAAATAGTGGCTAAAAACTCAAAAATCTCAATAAGCACCTTGTTTTTGCGATACATTCGATGTAGTAGAATGTGATGTAGAGCGATGATTCGTTTCGAAGAAAAATAGTCTTGATATTAACGTTCTTGCGAAGTCAATGTGTGCATAGTTGCTGACCCACTTTCCGCATTCGCTCATGATAAACACATTAGTGACTGTCCTTTGCTATTTTTGGTCGACGAGTTTTGAGATATGAACATTGTACAGTGCTCCATAAAAGTTTGCGTAAAACGATGCATGCGCGTTTGACATGGAAGATGATTCGCAGAGCTATGGTAATCGAGAATTTCATAATTCTAGTCTCATGGAAATTGTGTGTGGTTGAATTTAGATGCATGGTTGCTACCGTTTTACAGACACAGACATAGTTTGCTATGCATATAAAAACTCTAAACTTTAACTCCCTCCATTTGTCAACTCAAAGCAGGTCTAACAAACTTATCGGAAATTGCTTGCGAGAATTCGAGAAATTCTTAAGTTCCATGCAACGTATAATTGCGTGTTGCAAGGCTCTTAATGCAAATGTTGACCACTCTTGAGTGCACCAAGCTAAGGAATCTTTGAAGGAGATTCTTAAAAGAAGCGCTAACTTGACAGTCCGATGTGGTGTATCCAAATGAAGTTCTTTTCTTTTCGTGTATACATTTTATTCGACCGAATTATTGAACCGAATGCGTGCAAATCAAAACATTAAATAAACCCAGAGCTCCATGTGGGGAGCTGCCGTCAAGTATGCAGACTCATCATTGTAATGTCGGCATGTGAACCCGGATCACCGCAACATAATCCCAGTGAAGTGCAATACCATTCTGCTGCGGTAGGAACACGTATGCACCTGAACAAATTGTGTCAGTAATTCTAGTACAGTCTATTACCTCGCACTGGGTCAAGTGCATTGTGTTCACTTTCATGTGAAGAGTGGAATCAAATTTGGCTACCTTTACGGGCGTACGTCTAATGTTGTCATCCAAGTTTGCTATGGACTCCTGAGCTATCGGCATAGAGAAGTGACTTGACGTGTAACAATAAAAAAATAATCTCCAGCCGTCAATCGACTGCCGGTTGAAAGTGAGGAATAAACTACTCACTGAGGACATATTGGAGATGGTCCATCGATTTTTGTGGTGTATGGCATGTAACGCCGTAGTTATCATCATCATCACGACGAGGCACCATATTTCGCGTGTTAATTTTTAGCAAAAATATATACTCGGCAACAAAAGCTTACGACATTGACAGCACCAGTGCTCTCAAGCTCTTCTCTTGCGGTCGGACCATAACCCCCGTCAAACACTACATTCTGCGAGTGCATTGGCATAAGCTTCATTTTCAATAGCTCATGTTTGGGGTAAACTTTAGGCACTACGTCGTCATTGCTTGGCCAGGAGGTCCGATATGACTAGTTGCGAAGCTCGAAAACATGTTTTACGGGCCAGAGTTCATTTGACACAGTCCAAGTCTAGAACTTGTGAGCGTTGCTCAGATACAAGTCTTTTAACAAGCAAATGACATTGTAACTAAGCATGTGTGGTGGCCTTTGTCGCTAAGGGGATGTACGTCGACCCCAACCTCGACGTCGTAGGATTGACTCCTACTTTGAGCGACAAAAAAAATGTTTACGGTCCCACCTCTTTCGAGTCACTGACAATGCTTAAGGAGTATTTCCTGTCTAGAAAAAGTTTCAAGCTTGGTCGTTCGGAGTCAGTATTAAAATGTAGGTCCCATCCACTCGTGAGAGAACAACAGCACGCACAACACGAGTGATTGCAGAGATACTAGGCCCTGGTTCTCTATGGGCTGTAGGGCTACCCATATTATTATATAACTAAGCAGGTTTGGTGCCCCGTTTTGTTGTTGGTATGTGCGTCGACACCCTCGAATCTGGAAGTTTAGGTTCGATCCTTGGTCTTTCACGGTCCCACCTCTTTCGTTCCTCTGTCCAGAAAAAACTCCTCAAACTTGGCCTTTCGTAATCGGCATTAAACTGTTGGTTTCTGTATGAACAATGGCAGCACGAACAGCACGAGTGATTGCTGAGAAGCTTGGTCCTGGCGCTCAGCGGGAAGTAGGTCCACCCACATTATTATTATCAACGAAGCATATTTGGCCTTGGCACGTGCCACATATCACTCGAGAGCTGTTTTGATTCAGAATTGAGAAACAAATCAGTCATCACTTCAAGTCCAGTGGCTCATTGAAGTAACTTGGGAGATTATAGACGTTCTCATCCGATGATTGGTCCATGGATTTCGACGATTCAAGCACAGTATTGAGTTTTCCTGCACAGAATTCTGGAAGGGTATTAAAAAGAGCCCCTGTTCACCTTTACAAACAACGAATAGGAGTGCTCGACTCAGCAGATTACTAGGATTACAAGTATTATCATGACCCTTCAATATTTCCAGTAAAACATTCCCAGACTTGCAACTCTGCCAACAAACTGTATTCTCAGCACAAAGCCTTGAACAGAATCCTGTCGAGTGCTTCTGCCTGCTTTTTGCAGAAGATGAACACCATCCACTGGCAGTCTGTCTGAGTATCACTTCAGCACAAATGTTTGCCTGCCCACCGTGTTGGCATAGAATGCTGCTTTTCAATTTCCGCCCGGCGATTTTCTGAAGATAAGTTGCGCTCCTTTTAAAGCTTTACAGACAGCCGAAGGCCTTTGCCAACCCAGTCACCCATTCCAAGGACTTTCGTTCGCAGGTAACACAAAAGCCCACAACCGACTGGCTGCATTAAAGAACTTACGTCGAGAAAAGGAAAAAAATAGACGAGAATTGTTTAAATGCCCACTCGGGCTGGTGCGATACATTTCATTTCATTTATTCTGCTGATTTCGCTCTAAATGTTGGCAATTTTCCAATTTCGAACAATGCACACTCAACCACCACCGCCCCAATCTATGCACTCGCAGTAGCGCAGATAATTTGCAGACATTGCTTCCACTTAAAATTTGTTGTTCACCATCATGCGAGAGGGGGAGGCAGCCACCCGCTCCATGTCCTTGCACTCACCATGGAGGATATCCATGCCCGCACACTCGTGCAGAGATCCTGCCAAATGGGGAGGAATGAAAAAAAGGCGAGGCGAAGAATGAAATTCGGTCCGGTGGCGTCTGTCATCCTCTCGAATTGATAATCTAAATGCAGAAATTCCTTTTCATGATAATTTATGCTGCAATAAATTTCGTCGCATCCACTTGCACTCCACATCCCCCTGCCACGGTTATGATGGCTGTTTTTCTATAATATTGCCTCGCTCGTTGCCTCGTAACCATGCATGGACTGTAGCGCGTACCCATTCACACACGGGCACTGGCCACTGACCGACATTCGGGATATTAGCATCTCTCCACCCCTTAAGCAGCCGGTCCCACCGGCACTGCAGATGACGGTGTGTGTAACGGGGTCGGTTAACCCTGCAGAGTTACATAAATTTTGGGTGAGTTCACGTGTCCCATGTTTTCGCATTTCGCATTTCGTATTTCGCATTTTGTTGTGAATTTATGTGAGGGGTGTGGTAGTGGTTTTTTGGGTCTAGGAGCATCTATGAAATGGGAATTATATTGCCCCTTATGGCGGGCGTTTCTCGTGTTGTCTGTTTTCTGTTTTTTTTTTTTTTTGTTTCTGGTTAGTGCCTCTGTTCCGTGTTCATTTATTTATCTGTCGCATTTTTGAGGCTTCAATGGATCCCACCAGGATGCGTGCGTATGGCTGTGTGCTTGTGTGAGCCACGGATGACGTTGTTTTGCATTACTTTGGTTGCTATTTGAACGACCATCTATTATCCCCAGTGTTTTGATAAACACGGCCTTTGGGGTGGCAATTTAATCCGTTGATGTACGTTCCACATAATTATCATGTTATCGGTTGTAAATCTTGCCCGGGGAGCATGATTTTCAATTTGGATTTATGTGCCTGCAGGGACACACCTCTGATGGATTAACTGGCGAAAATTGAATGTAGATTCGGAATGTAATTATTGCCTGAATGAGTTCTAAATTAAGCCTTTATGGGCCGCTAAACAACGATGTAATGTGTTGGAAAAATTTAAAAATTGGGTTTCATTGTCACTGAAGCGAATGACAACGGAATGGTATGGTCAGGCATTTGGTGAACAAAGTATTCTTTTTCTTCACCACACTGTTATTGTTATGTCTGATGCCTGTCTTCGGCAGCTACCACTGCTGTCCCAAGTGAGCTTGAGTCTTGTGACGAGTCACAAATCGAATTGAGTGAGTGAAAACATAAGCATGCATGTAAACAAAAACCTGTGTAGCATACGGTGTGCCTCAAGGTAGCCACTTGGTTCCATACTCTTTGATACTCCTTGTACTTCACTTAGCTGTGCCGTGTGGACGTGGACTGAACCAACCTCTCCCATTACATCTGGCTGACTGCCTACAGTTACGCTTGTCAAGTCTTTCTTCACGTGTGTGCGCCAACTATGAGTAAGGCACAGTCGTCCTCTTATCCGTTCTCTCACAGGGTGGAAGTTGCAGACTCTTCGGGCCGGAACTGAGTTGTTAATGCTCGGGATATGGCCCAGCCACGATAGACATTGGATCCGTAGATGCCTGAAAGTTTGCAGTTGAATGTTCTGCTCAAAATGCCGTCCGTTCGAACAGGATTTTTCTCTCTAAGGGAACCAATTGCTTGTCCAGCGTCTTTTGAAATTGTGTCCTCTGCAATGCAGACGGACTGGGATGATTAGTGTCTCATATTAAGTCAGCTTGGAACTTCGATAAAGGCTCTTCTATAGAATCCGAGCTCCTCAGAAGTTACTTTAAACTGTTTTTCTGCGAATCTGATGTGAAGGAAGTGCTTAACCACTGACCCTCTGACCAAGATGTCGTTCTTCCTTGAGGGCACCATGCAGCATCGATTTCAATGCTTCTAACGTGGGACTGAAAGCAAGCAAGCGGAAAAAGGCACGCTTAAGCTAGTGTTGACCTGATGTGTTACCAAAGGAATCTAGTAGAACTGGCTCCTCAAACCAAATTATGCTGTTAAGGCAGGTAAAGCAATGCAGAAGACGGACACTAAAAAAGCTTTTAATTGGCTGGCGCTGCAATTACAGAGCAGGCACGCAATAGATTCCACTTCTCATTCGCCTCAACATCTTCAGCAGAACTCGTTGTAGTCCAGGCCAACTTCAATGTTAAGGCGTGGGTTACAATGTCGCAGTCCTCATTGATGTTGCCGATAACAGCCCTCACGGGCGCTCACTCTATTCAACCTAATAAAGCTGTTGAAGCGTCTCAGATTTAATGTAGTCCGCAGTTGTCTTATGGTTATGCATTTTGTGCCAGTTGACAATCCACGATTTGTGAACAGGTGTATCAATCCATTCTAGCACGAATGGCTGGTTTCCATCACGAAAGAGTATGGAACCCACACAATTTGGCGGTTCAAATAGTCGCAGATTTCCTTCAGGCGGCAGTTCAAGAAAGTCGTCGAATTAAATCTGCCTACTTCAGGAGATTTGATGGCCGCCTATTTATCAGAGTAAATCAACGAAAATATCTGTCGTTAGGTTAGCTCATGGTAAAGACATCTTCGCAACTAGAGAAGTTGTGATGCACTGAGATTATTGTTGTATCCTTTGTGATGTTTTGATGGATAGGTTCCTCTCTGATCGAGTGGACTAACGAACACCTCACAGGTACCTTCTGGTATTATAGTGGCCTATGATGGGTGATCCGCTACTTTGTTGGGCTACATCCATCCACATTATGTCATGATTGTCTTTGTTCTTGCAGTGGCTAGACAAGTGACGAGGTTTTAGAATGTTAGAAAGGGGTCGGAAGGCATCGTATGATCACTGCAGCCTCAGATGGCCAAATAAGCCTAAGTTCGTGATGAAATTTAGCTTATTTTTCATTGAATTGGCGGCAATTTTGGCCGCCTAGGTATCGAAGGCATGTCGTGACTAGGCAGTTACAGAGAAACAGAATGTGTTCATCGTCCTCGTTGCACATTGGTCATCTTGCATCAAACCTATGGTTTTGAGATGTTTGCTTACTGGACAGTGTAAGGTAAGGAAACCTGGCTTACACGAATCTGACTCCTTAAGAGGCTCGGTGTGCGCCTAATAAAGGTTCACCCAGAGCCAATTATTTAGATAGCTTTTATCGGTGGTGATGGGTATGGCACAGAATGGTAGTGACATCATAAATGGTGATTTGGCTCCTTTTTCGGCTAGTAGGTTTGCTCTTTCGTTTAGTGTATGACCTCTGTAACGTGGTATCCTTGTAATTATTATATTGTTATTAATCTTAATTTAGTATCAATGATGAGACCCTCAAATTAATTGCAAAAATTTAGATCTAGTGCACAGAGTGGGAGTGTCGAATATGGCAAACTTGTATTTCCGTGTTAGCCCTAGTTGCAATTGTAAAGTAAACTGAATCTCAACTCCAGTCGAATGTTGGAGGAGGTGGATAGAAATCGCCTAATCACTCGAGTCATCGAACTTACGGATGCTATAGGCAGTGAATGAACCCAACTACTTTCAAACGTTACTCTTTATTGTACAATAGCATGGCCCGACGTCTTTTAATACTTTCAACTTATCTCTTCAAGGTCGATTTAACGACCACCTGTTAAGATCGGGAAAGGCACCTATTTGTACGGACACACTCATGTGTCGGATAGGACCACAATATTACGGCGGATCCGTGGTAACCCGTCAAAAGCGTTTCGTAATGCAGTGTCGGCCTATGGAATTTGTCAGACTGGATACAACATACAATGTACTTGAACTTTATTAAGACTAAACAACAAAAAAAAGAACAAAATGGTGTTAAGAATTAATTACAACAATGCACACTAACAAGGACTTTCCGAGATAAATTGTTCAAACGGTCGACACACGTTATAGCTTCAAAGCTTTTCGAACTAAAGAGGATGCTGTTTAAGACAGAGGCTTAGACATGAGGAATTTAGTCTCTGTGAAGGTCGAGACAACGAGAAAAATAAATAGGTAGCTTGAACCTCCCAGAAGACATCAAACCGAACTCCAAGCAGATATTGAATGGGACAGTACAAGTCGATTAAAACCAAAATACTGTTCACGTCTAGGTACAAAGTTCTCACTTTGTAATAACCAAACCTAAAGTGAATTGTGTGTTGACTTCACCTGCTCAATTAAACGGTTTGACATACATTTAGCTCGGTTCTCTCAACTCCAGTTAACCGTCACTAGAGTACTGGTGTATTTTGTGCGGGTTGGCACCTATATCGCACCTTGTTCAGTTCAGTCATAAGAATTTTCCAGAGACTGCAATAACGACATCATCGACTCTGCACTAAAAACTACTTAGTTCCATAGCATTCTCTGAAAGATTCTCGTTTCACCGAGCCTAGAGCTCGTCGCCCCTCACACTGAATGACTAACTTGAACTGAATTGTAATTATTTCAGTGTTTCTTATAAAAAATCAGTCCATCAACAGCAAGCCCATGTACATCCTTGTGAGCTGAGTTTAAATTTAATGAAGAAACCTACAGCACTGCAACCACCTCAACCCCAGCCACTAGTCCTGTTTGATCACAAAAAAAATAGAAACTGGTTTTCGACTGCTTCGATTGGAAATAGGAGCAAAAGTAATTTGAATCCCAGCAGTCCCTTCTGACCGAATTTTAAAGAAGAAAAATACCCTCAATTTATGTTACCATTTGCACGACACACTTTCAATGTCGTCACAACTAGGCCCTTTTCAAAGCTATTTGCCCTCTTCCCTGCTCACCCCCGGACCCAGCCAGAGTAATTGAAAACTCCATCTATACCGGAGACATGAAGGGGACAGCGCCTCTTCAAAGGGCGCCCTCCACTGCTGTCAACCATGTTCGAGATAACAAATTAAAACAATTTACTCGTTGTCCTTACTTCGGAATAATTTTGTTTTTAAATGTCCTCAGCCACCCTTGGCCGGCACATTTTCTTAAAGTCACATGATTTACGTTTAAGCAAACAAATTCGTCCCTTTTTGTTTTGTGACGAAACTTCAGCGGGCCAGGACGGGCCGGGTTTTCGGGCAAAAACATCGCATTTATCTGCGCATCCTTTTCTAGGACATTAAGTCATGTTGGTTGGGTTTCGTCGCCAGAATACACATCGATGTGTACATGTTTGCTTAGGATCTGCGTTCGGTTTGGTCGCTTTGTGTGCATGTGTCTTGTTGAGCGCCCGTTTTTTCGTCCTTCGGTCGCTGTGTCATTTGAGCCAATGTAAAGTCGGGCGATATTAGATGAATGTACCGAAATGAGATAACCACGTGGAGGGGGGAAGAGCCCGAGTGGAGCTTAGGAATGTCTCATATGTTTTTCATCTTCGTCGCCGCTCATTGATGGTCCCTTTCAGTCGGTAAATGGTCCGGTTTCCAGTGTCGCCAATGGTGGTGGGGGTGGGGACGGGGAAGGAGTGTATCCATGGAGTAATTGGAATTATTCCCCAATTGGTCATTAGTCCTCATTTAATTAGGAGAAAAATAAAGTTTCGTTTTTTCTCTGTTTTGTGGAAGGTCCTTGTGAGGACTAAATTGGTATTAATGCACACATCCGCTGAGTGGTCCAGGGTACAGGGCGGGCTAGTCGTTCAGCTCCAACCGCTTCGCACTAAGTTTTCACAATGGGCTGTAATTAAGGACACGACGATGAAATAACTTTTCATTGACATCCTGATTTTGATCCTGTGTCGTGCGGTAGACAATGCTGTGGTGAATGGGGTTTGAGGCGCTGATGAACGATGGTTAATATGTTGGATCACTTCGGGGTACAATCTGGGATGGTGACTAGGGATGGTGGGAGGTGGAACTGGTGTGAGTGCGTTGGTGTCCTGAGGGGCCGATCCATGTTGTCCTGATTTATGATATTAACTCACACTCTGTCAAGTCACTGACTATGCTCCTCAAACTAGGCGCTTCCTGCGGGAACCAGTCCACCCCGAATGAAGGGCCTCACGAAGAAAACGGGTTGATGACTGAGCCTCATTTTGCTTGGGTTCCACCCAAGAGACTTGCACTTCTGGGAACTCTTTTTCTCTTATCTTCCTCTTGTGTGAAATGATACTGTCCTGCGTACATCTGGCATATTTAATTACGCTAATTGATGATAAAAGGTTGTTGATGTTCTCCTTTCTTGCGGGAGAAGTGAACTGAAACTCGAATGTCTAAGTTTAAAACCTTTCAAACAAACTGAAGTAGGAATTCATTATATTCCAAGTTAATCAGGTGGTGGCACTCTCTCATTATGCGACTTACTTGAGTTGAGGCGTTTTCTTAAGTGTAAGTGTCAACTATACTTACTTTCCTTCTCACACAGTGATGTAATGATGATGATGTCTGTGAAGGTTCTATGCAAGTCTTCAGCAGTCACGGCGTTAAATTGTTGCCAAAGTAGATAAAAAACAGTCGCTGAAGAAAAACATCGGATAACAGCTTGACAACACATCTTCTTCTTCTTATAGCGATACAATCCGGGCCTCAGCCAACAAACCTGTCCAGCACGGTCCTTAGCCAGCTGCCTCCAATTTCGCACTTCAAGTTGGTTGAGGTCCTTCCGCACTTGAGTGCGCCATCGGCTTCGTGGTCGTTCTCTGTAGCGTTGTCCCACTGGTTCGTATTCGAAGACTCTTCGGGCTGGCGCAGTGTTGTCAATGCGCTCACATGGCTTAGCTAAGCTGAACAACACATAACTAAGATACTTTTCTTTGATAGTTTAGTTCGCAAGGATGTACACATTTTAGTGGGGACCTTCAGGGCAACACTGTAGCCTGTGATTTTAACTAACGCCTCACCAATCCGACAACTCTGCTTGACATCGGCTCTGCATGAGAGATAAGCTTGTCTGCCAGCTCTTAATTAAAAAATTGCACGGTTTGTAGTTAAAAAGTCTTCGTATGTGAGTTCGATTAGTTTTAGTATAGGAAGAAATATGTACGATGCCAAATTTATTAATATGGTCTGCTCAGGGACCTCACACTACACGTGCAAAACCGAAAATCATTGTCCTTTGATCGTTTGCTGGGGTGAGTCAACTTTGAATCCGTCCATATCCGAGGCCTGTTGTCGGTTCGTAACCGTTGATTTTTTATGTGGTGAGGGAGCTAACCTCACGCACAACCTACAACTGGTAGGCCAGGCCCATTATTTGACCCTCGGGCAGAGGGGGATCGCTGCATACAACGGCTGTTGTGATGGCTATCTAGGGGCGCCATGAGGAGGCTGTATGTCAACTTGACTTATGGACAAGCAGGGATCGCGCTTGCATCCTACCAGGTTGGGTGCAGTCAGCAACTTTGCCCTGTGTACATAAGGCCATGCCATCTCTCAATCGTCTTGTTAAACGTATATGTTCAACAAGATCGCCTTAACTAACTAAAACTGTTAGTCCTGAATTTAAAGAACACTATAATTGAGTGATAGGTGGTGTGCAGCTCCTACATACGTCGTTATAAGGGAGGCCTAGAAGTGGGTACCAATAGTGCAGTGTCTAAGGTCAGGCCATGTTGATGAGATTGAGTGATCTTTTGAATTCCAGCTTAGACAAGATTTGTTTAATTATGAAGTATGGTATGCTGGCCCATTTGACCATCTATGATTTGCTTGGGCAAGTGTGGCGAGCTGCAGTCGATGCCTTACAGTCGCAGGAAAAGACACGTATGTGATACCTCCGGGCCACTTTAGGCCATCGACTTATCATTAGGGGAACCAAATGTGATTTTGGAACCTGGTCCAATCACCTCGTTTTAACTCTGCCTCGGCAGTCGGGAGGACATGGATATTCTTGCCAAGTGTCCACACCGTTCCAAGAAGCAACTGGTAATCGTTGAGTTCCTCGCGCATTGCCGTGTTTCTCATTCAATCACGGCGAGTAACTCCCGCAATAGAACGAAGCAATCTCGGTTATAGCCATGGTCTAGCTTCTAATCAACCACTCGTGTTGCGAGTTCTATGCTCATTGGCACTGACTCGAAAGGGGTGGCGTCATGAGTGTTTTTTTTACTTGTCGTACAGCCAAGAAATCGAACCTAGGCGTCGAGGGTTGCGTTTGGATCGAGGATAACTAAGTTATCTGCAAAAACAAAATTACTTACCCTCAACTGTACCAATGTGAAACACGCCTCGGTTTGTTTACGTTACAATATTCAGAGCGCATACAATGAGAAGATTATATTTAAATAAAAAGAGAGGTGATAAGACGCAAAATTCAAACGACCACGGGAAATGGTATTGCTTTAGCATCCACATCCGTGCTCCAAGATCGGTGCTCTCTCACCGGCTGGGACCTCTTCTTCCCGAATAACTTCGGCCCCTGAAGTGCGGACGGATAAGGTGGCTCAAACCGTTTTAACTCAAACCGTGTCAAAGGCCGCGTGGAGCCTCAAAAACCAAGAACCTACACGGTAACTCCCACTACTAGTTCCTGCACGAACCTGCTCCTCCTCAAAGGTCCCAGGACCTTCTTTTAAATGATGAAGGAGAGTCGCTCCGCTGCTCGGATTCTGGAGCGCTTTAAAGGCATTCCCACGGAGAAGCTAAATGATAATAGCCAACGATCTTTAGCTTGGGCAACAAAAGAAGTGAAAACCAGTCACAGGTGGCAACTACTAGGGGCACTACGTCCAAACGCGCCAGTTCACTGGAGGTGTCACCCTCGGAACCCAAAAGGCAAAAACCGAGTGGTGAAATGTCTAATATTGCCAGCAGGCTCAACAGGACTGACAGGTGCTGAAGGGTCGTATTACGTTGTGACCGGCAGTCCAGAAGTGGCCCATCAAGTGCACCTTATCAGCACAATCCTGCAAAAGTCGTTTGAAAATATGACATATTGCACAAAGACTGAAATTACTTTCTTTGTATTCATGTCGTGCCATGGACCTCAAATTTAGCTCGAAGTCCTGAATGTAGATGAATCAAAGACCTAAGCAGCCAATGCCAATGCTTGAATTGTTGCGAGCCGAAGTAACTCCTCAGCTTCACATAGGACTTTTCTTTTGAATTACTCATGCGTGTAGCCAAAAATGTAATTAGCCTTCGAAGGTAGGACTCTCCTTACAAACACAAGACAATTCAATATTTTCTTTTCGAATAAAAGAATCCCATTAAGCAGAAATTCCCAACAAACACCTCCCAACACAAATATGATGACGACAATAACCATTTCCCATTCAGGCGGACATCCCGCGCCGCCAATTGTCACCTAATATCATCAAAATATCTCAATCTAAAGTGATTTCGTTCAGAAACGAGAACAATCAACATCCGTCAACCGCCTATCCAGTCGGAACCATTGCCCGGTTCGACCACACAAACGCCTCCACGCCATCGAGCCATCCGTGCATCCCCCAGCCATCCACCGCCAGAAATTGTTCACTAAAATATTTACGAAAAGGTAGTTAGCAATCCCATTTTGATTTTAATCATCAATTTCACCGCCAACTCGACAGGACAAAGAGAAGACGGCGGCGCTGGAAAAAAATGAGGAACGAAAATGTCCGCACACAAATTTCAAAACAGTCACGGCCAAAATATTGTCTTAATAAATAATTTCTTATCGTTGGCGTGACTCTTTACGAGCGCAAAGGTGTGGTATGCCGAAAAGTTATTCTGATGAAAAGACATAATTCAGTGTCGTTAAAGGGCGCACGGTGGGAGTGTGGCCTGTCGGCTGTCGGCCGTCGTCAGGCGTCACGACGAATCGGGTCGTTAAGGTTTAGCAAATGTTTCCCTATTACAAGTGATTTGCCTTGACTTTATCTCCGGCGAACAGGTTGAAGGAGATTAAAAATTATGAAATCCTTTTGTTAACCGGCACACATACAGGACGCATTATGGCCGGCGACATGGTCTTAACCGAACCGGAGGCGGGGTGTGGGATGGAATTGTGAAGCGGTTAACTGACGTTTGAATTACTGGCTTAAGGGGTGACACTGTGACAGCAGCCGGATGGCGGACGCAACATAATCTAATGTAATAAATGGTTTAACCGCCTGATTTGGAGAGGTAGAGTTATTACAGTCGTGCATCTGTTTCATCTTAAGGAGTTCGGGGAGATTCTTTATGTTGTTGTCAGAGTGTTTAATGAAGTGACTCGTGGTGGCTGATAAGTGTGTAAATGAAGGGTCAAGTGGGTCTTTGTAGCACTGCAGCTTAAACGTGGAGTTATTGCAAATTTGTTACCACGACAAGACATCTCAAAACGAAGCACCCACTGTTAGGGTACACATCTATGTGGGCCTTAACTATTCCATTCTTTTGATATCACTTACTTTGGCAGCTTGAAGAGTGGCCCACTTATTTTCATTCACCTGAACAAAAGTGTAATGGCATATCATTCGTGGGACTAGTTTCGATAGAGCTGATGTCTTTCGAAGTTGAACTAGGCAGGGTTCAAGTGGTTCGCTGCAGCTTGTGCAGATTATCACGGGAGTGCAACATTTTTACAAATTAAACTATTTAACGTTTACTTTTATTTAAAAAATTATTTAACTTCTATGTTTTCGCCTTCGTCTCTGACTTACAACTAACTCACACCTGGGCCTGGGCCTCAACCAACGAGCCTCGCCAACTATCGCGATCTCTAGCTAGCTGTCTCCAGTTTCGCACATAAAGTTGGTTGAGGTCCTTGGGTGCGCCACCTATAACGCGGGTGTCCTCTGTTGCTTTGCCCCGATGGTTCGGATTCTAACATTCTTCGGGCAGGAGCTGTGGTGTCCATCCGCTCTGCATGATCTAGCCACCGTAGGCGTTGGATCCGTAGACGTTTAACTAGGCACATGTCGCTGTACAGCACGTAGAGTTCGTGGCTGAATCCTCTCCTCCAGAATTCGTCAATACAAACGGGACGAAAGATCGCACGTAGAATTTTTCTCTCAAGGAGACCAAGGACTTCTTCATCCGCTTTCGAGATTGTCCATGCCTCCGCGCGTATAGCAGGACTGGGATGATCAGTGTCTTGTATAGAGTCAACTTGGTTCTTCGAGAGAGGGCTGTATTACTCAATTGCCTCTTCAGCCCGAAGAAACAGCGGTTGGCAAGAGTTATCCTACGCTTGATCTCGGTACTGATGTTATTAGTACAGTTTACTCCGGAGCCGAGGTAAGTGAAGTCCTTGACTACCTCGAAGTTATAGCTACCCATTGTGGCGCTCTGTCTTTTCTTGAGGACAGCATATACTTCGTTTCGCCCTCATTCACCGCCAGACCCATTTTAGCCGCTTCCGTCTCAATGTTAGCAAATGCCTCACGGACGTCTCGTCAGTTCTGCCAATCATGTCAATGTCATCGGCGTATGCTAACATTTCTACGAACTTCTGGAAAGTCGTGCCTCCAGTGTTGGCGTGCGTTTTGCACGATCTTCTCCAGAACGATGTTGAAGAAATCATATGTCAGCGCGTCGCCTTGTCTAAAACCGTTTTTGACATTGAAGGCCTCGCTAAGTTCGTTACCGAGCACCATCGTCATCCTGCATAGCCTGACGAATTTGGCAGGAATGTCAAAACTAGACATGGCGTGTGTAGCCCATCTCTATGCAGCTGCCATATGCGGCGTCGACAAATAGGTCTTGAGTGTCTATATGCATCTCTCGGGTTTTTTCGATGATCTGCCATAATGTGAAGATTTTATCGATGGTGAACTTCCCAGGCCTGAAACCGCACTGATAAGAACCTATCATGTTGTTGACGAACGGCTTCAGGCGCTCACACAAAAGGGCAGAGAAGATCTTGTACGCGATGTTGAGGATTCTGATCTGTCAATAGTGGGAGCAGTCAAAGGGGTCTCCTTTCTTGTGGATCGGGCAAGCGATACTAAGATTCCAATCGTAGGACATGCTTTACTTCGACCGTATCCTACAGATAAGTTGGTGCCTGCACCCTACCATCTCATCTCCAGCTGCCTTAAAGAGTTCTGCTGACAGTCCGTCTGCACCAGGGGTTTTGTTCGACTTAAGACTCGACATGGCTGTCTTGACTTCGTCTATATCGGGCGGACGGAATTCTCTTCTATCCTCTTCCATTGCGTGGATTGTTAAAGAAAACGAAGTCACTTATTTTTTTGACAGTTCTGGTTAGAAGACTCATTTAGTCGTTCATTCAGTTTGATCGCTGTATATCCCGGTATCCAGACACTCGTTGTTCATATGTGGCAATAAATTGATAAGCATTGCATGTTCACAGGACTTGTTGTTCGATGTTGTGCGAGAAAGTGAAATTCGATGGCTCATTCAAGTTTACACGCTTGTGGGTCCTCTGAAAGTCACAAAAATATCCGCAAGGGTTTTATCTATAAAATGCCTTCTGTCGTTATTTAGATTCTTGCATTCTGGACAATAATGGACAATCAACACCGTTTTCAATTAGTCTCAGTCAGAGCTGCCGTAGGCGTAAGTTACGCCTGAATTAAGTCCTCCTATACACATAGTGGAGACTTTTGCATCCCGTCATCTTAACTTGTCAATCGACGCTGGAGGTCGTAGAAGAAATATTTTCCTAGTGTTCCATGGCTCAACTGGCAAAGACTGAGGCAGCGGCAGAGGAAGCGAATTTCATTTGCATGAATACGTTGTTGTCATCATCAGGCATCAGGGTGGTCTTGAAGGTGGTTAGACACCTTTTATTAGCTTTCTCTATCTGCTGCCTGCTGATAACCTTAAGGTCTTCACGGTAGACATTTTCACTTGCGACCAGCCTTGACATGAATCTCTTTTCGATAGTGCTTTAGGGGCCTGTTCACTGTCAATCGAATTGGTATTTTAGTCTGGCCCTTGACTGCCAGGACCTCCGATCGATAAAGAACAGCCATAGCCAGGAATCCGATGAAAGAGTTGTTCAAAAATGTTTAAAAGATACTAATTGTTGGTGGCGTCATTAGTAATGCGCATCCTGTGAGGAAGCACTAAAAGGCAGTTAGGGGACAGTTCGACTTGATCAATTAGTATCTACTATGCTTGCATGTCCAGTAAAACTGGGAAGCCAGTCACTGTGTTGGCTTTTGGTGATCTTTATCAAGTAGTAGCAACTCTTAAGAACGCCGTCGCTATTTGCTGACGTGACTCTTTGGCATGCGAATACCTGGATCCTATCTAATGCCTCTAACTTACTTTGTTCAGGGAGGCAGGCCACCAGACTAGCAGCTTAGTCTGACAAGAATTTTCTTGCAGTTTGGTCCCAATTTTTTTTACAAAATATCCAAAAATGCTTATTTAATTTAAAGAGAAAGCATTGTCAATGGTAACCCTCCATTTATCCATTTATCTCTTAGCCTTGACTTCGCATCCCCAGTGCCCGAATCAATTTGCAAATGAGAGACTCAAAGTTACTTACCCAAAATGTTGCCATTCATTTGCTTCAATTATTCGCCGAATCAAAACTTAGGTTCATGTTTTACGAAGGCGAACATTAAAAGTCTTTTAAGCACTCGAAGAAAGTTCCTTCCAAGAACTGCCATCAAAGCGTGATACACTCCGCCTAGGCAGGGTAATAAAATCAAATTTTCTATTTGAAGAGACTGCTGCCTCTCCCACCGCAGGGCGCAGTAATAATTCATTCCCGTTGTCGATTCGATTGTACATCCCCGCCAACAGCAAACAAATCCTTTTTCCATTTAATTATTCATCCGGTATTCTGTTAAAATGCGATGCATACCACATTAAATCACCATTGCTATAGCAATTTTTATCCCGAGCCAGCACTTGGCATCGGAAACAGTGTCAATAACCGGGTGCACAGCAAAACGGCAACCGATCACGAGCTCGTGTCTGCATCCACCTGCACCCCCAGTGTGCGGAGAGAAAATCGATTCAAGGCACTGTTTGTACAGAATTTATCTCTTAACTTCCACACCGAGCAGAGGGGGCAAAAAAGAAACGCAAAGTTCTAGTGCAGTGCACCGGCGAAAGCCAGAAACAAACTCGCACACAAACATCACCCGTCTCCCGACGACCGGAAACAATCCCTTCAGATGGAATTTTTTTTTTTCTTTTTTTTTTGCAACCAACATCCGGCACATTTTTCTTTTTCTGATACGGTGCAGGGGGCAGGGGCCTTACTAGGCCATCCTGTATTGGAAAGTTATCCATTTCGTCGCACTTAAACTTGGGCCCTGACGTGGTGGGTGGCCCTCCATCAATGGGCGACGGGATAATGTAAATTTTGGTGTTCTTTTCCCTTTTGTGTTCCTCCAACGACGATCGATATCCTGATAGTTTTTATTGCTCTTTGCTCTTAGGCGAGCATCCTTCATTGCCGAGTACCTATCATCGTCCCCTTGGCACCAGTTCCGCGTGTTTCTTATATTCTCTGTGCTCCACATTTTCATTGTGTCGGGTTTGTTTTTTTTTTTTTTGGGACTGCTTGGCACCCAGCCAAATTCGAAAACACACAGCCACACTCACACAGTACCCTGCACAACGAGGACGGATATGAAGAACGATTGTACGGAGAGAGAGAATGACGAATCCAGGACGATGGAGTCGACGGAAGGATGTGCTCATTTTCTATGAGGATTTGCCAGTGCCACTTACCAGAGATGTTCTCATGCTTCTCATGGCATTATGTAATCTCACTTGAGTGTAGTGCGCTGCGTTTGTGTGTGGAGCGTGGTATTCTCTTGCAATGGGTTTTTGGCTCTTGCTATCGTGAATTTTTGAGGGATAACGCCACACACAGACTTCCTCCCCCTCGCCGCACTCAGCCCACTTCAGGGCAGACAGATAGTGAGGCCACCGAATCAAGTCATTTCATCTATGGATATGCCGCTGATCTAATTCTCTATTCCTTCGGTCGATTTTTGGACTTCCCGTGGCCTTCCCTTTGATGTTCGCGCGCGTGCTGGGTGGACATACATACATTTAACGCGGACCATTAAGCCGAACTGGCTGAGTGGCTAGATAGTGGAGTTGTGAAGAAAAGAAAGCATAATCTAATCCATTTCTCCTAATGCACACATTCTCGAAGTGAAAAAGCGACCTCTAATGACTTAATCACATAAATTAGCCCGGGCGGTGGCCTGATGCCATTAAGAGTGGGACAGTTGGTGCGGTGCCCTATATACCATTGTGGAGATTTATTAGTTATGAATTAGAAGCCATCTACTTGCCACAAAGCCGAATTAATATATAGAGTGCGGCATAATAATAATTACGAGTCTCATTAAGTCTCCGGCTGGTGGTGTATCCCTTTAGCCGCAGTAGCTCGTGCCACTGTCACTGGATTCATAAATATGTATAATTTGCCGGGAGTGTTATTACAGAGATTATTTTTAGGGACAACAAAGACATTATGTGAAGCTCGAGGATGTGTTTGCGTTCGGATTTCGCGAAAGGATGATGCGAGTGTGCGGACAAAAAAAGAAATGCAACAAATAATAATTATCCGCACTGGCTTGGGAATAATGGGACGCTCATAACGTGGCTTTAAATTTTATGCGTGACAGATTGGCCGGGCATTAATCTAAGACAGAGAGGATGCGTCCTTTTTTCGGTTGTTTAGTAGTCGGTTTTCCTTCTGCTTGGTGGAGGAAATTGGTTCCAACTCGACGTTCATAGCCAGCAAGTGTGGGAAGGCAGGCTTGCCTATTATTTTTCTGTGTGAATAACAAGCACGTGGTGGTAACTGGAGATTTTTTTCAGCGCATAATTAGTGTCCGCCATTTTTATCGTAAATGGTTTGCTTGGCTTTTTTGGTGCTACAGTTCGAGGTGGACCTGGGCCTCAGCAAACATGCCTCTCCCGATAGTTGTCTGCAGTTTCGCACACCAGAGCGGCTAAGGTCGACTTGCGTGAACCACATTGTGCGTGGACGTCTTCTATTGAAGATCTTTCATTTTGACATGGTCTTGCTACCTTAGGTAATGAATCCGTAGACGCCTGGCTATTCACATGTCGCTGTACAGTCCGTACTGTTCGTAGATGTACCTTGTTCTCCATGGACGCAATCATGACCAAAGACGGCTTGTTTTTCTCTGCAAGAGCTTCTTCCATCCGCTTTGGAAATAGCGCCTGCCCTGGTCTGTGAGTTTGATCAACTTTTTAGACAGAATCTATTCTCTCCTCGATCGTGCTTCTCCAGTTTTTTCAATATCTTCCTGAGAAGCAGAGTCTCTTCCCTTCGTTACTGTTCATAGAGCTCACGAAAAAAGCTCTCGCAGTTCGGTCCAACGTTGCCTGGTAGGCTGCCTGCTTTGCGCCATGTGTCTGCCTCCAAACCAGGTGACACCTAGATGGTATCGTAGAACTAATCACATCAGCAGTGTCTTCTCTGACATCGTTTCCATTTATAAGTTATTGCTTGTGCAGGCGACGAAGAATTTTCGGACAACTTCAGGGAGACTCCATCGGCAACATGACTGTCTGTCTGTAGCGATTGTAGCTTTTCGACCCTGCAGCGATGTTAACTTTCTCGACTTTCTCGACTCCTTGTTCTTACCTTGCCTACAAAAAGGATATAGCCCGAGTTGCTAAAGCTTTCTTTTTGTAAATGGGGGCCACGACTACATTTTAACTTCGCTGAAATTGAGTGTGGCGCAACGAAGAGAAGATACAGACTCTGGACACAGACACTAGACTGTACAGCGGCGTGCACCTAGTTAAACGTCTTCGGATCCAACTTTTGCGACGGCTGGTTCACGTAGAGCGGATGGACACCACTCCTTCGGCCCGAAGAGTCTTGCATTTCGAGCCACTGGGACAAAGCAAGAGATGTCGTCAACGAACAAGGTGGCGATCCCAATTGTAGAATGATCCCAACCAACAGCTGGTGGCAGCTAGCGATAGATCGTGAGGAGAGACTTGTTTGGTGAGGCCCATGTCCACCCTGGTTTGTAGCGCCAAACAAAGAAGAAGGAGATCTGAGCACATCTCGCAGCTGCTCCTTTGACTGTGTGGCGTCAATTACCGATGGGTCCCCTCGTCCTTAGGTTAGGTTAGCTTGTAGTGGCTGACTACTGCAGAGCAGTCACACTTAGGCCAGAGTAGGCCCATTGTGTTACCACGCGGATTGACTTCTCCTAACGCTGGAACCAGTTGGTGCTGCGGATGAACCGATTTAGTTGGCCAATGCTGGCACTTTTAAGCTCGTTACGGCCGCTGAAGTAGTAGGCTCCTACGTGCAGGAACCTAAGACTGGCAAGAGCACTGCAGGAGCAGAGAAGGTGATGAGTGTTCTCTTCCTCCTCTTCATCCATGCAGCTTCTGCAAAAATCATTATATGGAGCACCCATCCTGCGAGCATGAGTGCCAATTACACAGTGCCCGGTTATGGCTCCTATTTGGGTCCTTACTGAGGACTTGCTGAGTCCAAGTAGACTGAGTGACCGTTTTAGGTTAAGTGATGGCCAGATTTCTTTTGTTTAAAGGCAGGTGGTGCCTTCTAGCCATTTGTCATTGGTGGTTTTAATTGTATGAATCTTTAAAAGATTATAGGCTGTAGCGATCGGCATGGAAGGTGGTACCCCTTCTATCGATAGGGATGAGGTTGTACCACACCTAGCGAGTTCATCGGCTTTGCAGTTTCCTGGTATGTCACAGTGTCCCGGCACCCACATGAGGTGAATGTTAAAATGCTCGCCCATCTCGCAATTAAGGGATGTTTTTGAGTAGAACATGACATTGTCCAGGGATTTTATGGCGGCCTGACTATCCGAACAGATGGTGATATCCCTTTTTGATATCACATTGTTTTTGAGCTATGACATCGCCTCTTTAATCCCTTTGGTTTCTGCCTGAAAAACGGTACAGTGATCAGGCAGCTTCACGGAGATAGCAATGTTGAGGTCTTGTGAATAGACACCCGCACCCACCCCTTCGTTTGTCGTTGATCCGTCTCTGAAGATGCGCAGAGGATCTTTCAGTGTTTGCATGTCAGTCATCCAGTCCGATCAGGAGGGAATACTGATGAGAATTTCTTTTCGAAGATGGCCTGGGGTAGTAGGCGGTCGGTGTCGCTAAGTAGGAAATTGAATTCCTTGAGAATGGTTGAGTGGCCAGTGTTGAGTTCGGACCACAATCGAAGTGTTTTGAGTCTCATGGCTGTGCTTGCTGCTGCATGTTTCCCGAATATTTCCAGAGGTGGGAGATGGGACATTGCCCTTGCAGCGAAGTTTGTCAAAATACCCAAAATTGTGCAATGACAGTCACTGAGCCTCACACAACAAAAGAAGTTGGAAGAAGAAGAAGACACCGGAACATGCAAAACGGTGGGCACAGAAAAATGTTCATTACTAACCCACTGCTGTAAGCGGCAGTGAATGGTTGAAAGGACATCCTAGTCTGAAGAAAGATAATCATATTGAAGTTGAGAAAAGCTCATTAGCTAGAATATTAGCCGAATGGTTGGTTTCAGTTAGAGCGAAAATTGCCAACGGAAAGTTTGAGACGTCGTAGATGTCAGTTAATTTTGTGCTTTTTTCAGGCGTTCCCGTTCTTGGTTGTGCGTTGCAACAATTCTAACCAGTGCTGTCTGGTAGTGACGATTCTATAAATACACATGCGAAGCAGTTGACAGGCCTCGCGTAATCAAGGTATGAAGACGAGTTTCCCACCGTGATCCCTACCATCGTTGGCTACTATTTCTCTCTTTCTCTCTCTCTCTCTTCAAGTGAAGAGGGTTGTATCGGTTACGTATGTTGGCGTGATCCATGAGCAATTTATCATCGATACAGCGTAGAGTCTGAGGTTGGAGATAGTACGCTGAATTGTTTGAATGCTGTTGTCAATTCTTTGTGGCATGTGCATCATCACTAAGGCGTGCTGTAGCATTATCCAAAAGACTACTTCCTACTTCCATTTTGTTTTCAGATCAAATTCTCATCTTGATCTTTTCTTCGGCTTTCTATTTTCTACTAACCACCCAATCAACTGAGACTAGGTTGGTCTAAGCATATTCTTTAAGATGGATGAAAGAAAGATTTGATAAAATTAATTGGCGCCTAAACAAAATCATATGTCCTAACCATCTGAACTATGTGAGATTCATTGAGGCAGAAATCTTTAGGACTTAAGGCACTTAAGTAGTCTGACTTCAAGGACTAGATGGTATCTGACAAAGATGCGTCCTAAATATAGCATCTTCGGGGCCCAGTCTTTCTAGGTGAGATATATCATGACAGAGTCACGTGGCATTCAGATGTGAGCTTCAAACATGAGTAATCCAAAGACAGTGCCCTTCCACTATCGGCTTTGGCAATGGTGTGTCCTTTCTGATGCACAAAATTGGAGCAAGCGAGTTTAAAAGTGGGACTGGATCGCTATGTGGTGCCCGTGGCGTTGTGTGTCGAACCCAACGCACTTGCACCTCAACGTCGTAGGTTCGATCTTTGGTCTGAGCGACAAAAAAAAAAACACTCATTTTCACGGCCCCCACTTCACTCTGAATGGTAATTTCTGTTCCCGTTTAAGTTAGTTGAGGTAGGTGATCAAGTTTGAAGTTCTTGTCGTCTTTCAGCCTTTGTCTCTCTCTCTTTATCCGTCACATCTTGGACATATAGGCTGATGGGAAATTAGTCTATGATCTTGTTGAGTGACACTGTTGATCTTGCCTTTAAAGCTGCAGTTATTCTAATGCGTTCAAGCTGTGAAGCTGTGCCCGACGTCTCCATCCTGTACAGAAATATTATGTTTTGTGATCAAATTAGATCACAAGGGCATGGGCCTGTGCATCCAGGGCAAAGTTGTTGATTGCTCTCAACTTGGCGAGATGCCAGCAACGATCCCTGTAAATGCACAGGGCAAGTTGACATACAGCCTCCTCGCGGAGCCCTCTGCATAACCTCTACTGCAGCCGCTTAGAGGTGAACCAATGTATGCAGCGACCTTTTGTCCGGGGTTTTAAACCAGGACCAGGTTCTCCAGGTTCGGCCGTTTCGCGTGGGGTTAACTTCCCCACCAAAATCTCGCTGCTTCATCAAGGTCGGTAACGATCTCACCGCGACCATAAATGTAAAAAAAGGCTTTAGGCAAGGCGACGCGCTGTCATGTGATTTCTTCAACATCGTCCTGGAGAAGATCGTGCGAAACTCACAAACCAACACTAGAGGCACGATCTTCCAGAAGGCCGTTCAACTGCTAGCATACGCCGACGATATTGACGTGATTGGCCGAACTCAGCGAGCCGTCAATGAAGCGTTTGCTGGGCAAAACAAAGTATATGCTGTCATCAAGAAAGGACACACAACATCGACGACTCGGTCAGAACGTCACCATAGGCAGCTACAACTTCGAGGTAGTAAAGGACTTCGTCTACCTTGGCTCCCAAGTAAATAGTGCGAACAACATCAGTACCGAGGTTAAACGCAGAATAACTCTTGCCAACCGCTGTTTCTTTGGGCTCAAGAGGCAATTGAGTAGTAGAGCCCTCTCTCGAAAGACCAAGCTCACGTTATATAAGATCTTGATCATCCCTGTCCTGCTGTATGGCGCTCCAGCTTGGAGTATCTCAAGAGCGGATGAAGACGCACTTGGTTTCTTCGAGAGAAAAGTTCTGCGTTCAATCTTTGGTCCTGTTTGCGTTGAAGGTTCTTGGAGAAGGAGATTCAACCACGAACTGTACGAGCTGTACAGCGACATGAGTCTAGTCAGGCGTCTACGGATTCAACGCCTAAGATGGCTAGGCCATGTAGAGCGCATGGACAACACTGCTCCAGCCCGAAGAGTCTTCGACTCCGAACCAGTGGGACAACGCAATAGAGGACGACCACGAACACGATGGCGCACTCAAGTGGAGAAGGACCTCAACCAACTTGGAGTGCGAAATTGGAGGCAGCTGGCTAAAGAACGTGCCAGCTAGAGAGGATTATTGACCGAGGCCCAGGTTCACCCCGGACTGTAGCGCCACAAGAAGAAGAAGAAGAAGATCAGATTAGATCCAGTGCTTCGGTTCACTTCCATGTGAGCATTTGTTAACATTCATGAAATCCATTCTCTGATTCTTGGTTCGCGTAGTGCATGGTCCTTCGTTGATTGTGGTGGCCCGTGGCGTTGTGTGTATGCACTGGGCAGCTGCACCGCAAATGAGTTAGTGTTTCCCATTCTGAGGTGGAATTCCAGCTGCGACAGAGTGTGTTGTTGTGGAATGCTGCAGTCAGGCTGCGTGGTCTACAATGTCCAGCCAGACTTGAGTGCAGATAAACTAAGGACTGACTATGGACACTCATTCGTTGATTGTGGTGGCCCGTGGCGTTGTTAATCCCAACGCACTTGAACCTACGTTCCAGCGTTCGATCTCTGGTCTGAATGACAAAATTAGTGATCTTTAAGGGGGATTCAAGAGGAATTTAGTGTTAGCGGAAGATATATGCATCAATGACAATCTCTATCCTCTGTCTTGCAGATTGTTTATTCAGATAAAGACGTGTAAAATTGAATCAATTCTTTTGGCATGCTCACCCATCAGGCAATTCCCTGTGATTCCCAGATTATTTTAAATTATTGCAAGTCCAAGCTAAATATTCGAAGAGTGGGGATTTTGTACCAATGGAGGTAGTCTTGCAGAATCACTAAGAATCTACTTTGCTTCCCTGTGGCGTTGAGTATCACTACATTTGCGAATAATGCAAAGGTCATTGTGAAACCTCAATAGCATGCTACGTCTTTTGTTATGAACTTTTCCAAGGACTCAAAAAGGGAGGAAAGGCTCGTCGAAACAATCCCTTCTGAGCCTGTAAGCACAGCTTCCACTCTGGGATCATACACAGCTCCAACATTTTTGAAAGGTCCAAGTTCGCATGAAATTGGTCTTCCGCCGCATTTGAACAAATATGTTTCCGTCCCCAGTACACACAGCCGATGTCCTAATGAATAAACAATTGTTCATCTTCACCCACACACTGGTGCGTCCAATAACTTACGTCACTTGCATGTCCATTTTCCATCTTCAGCACAAAATTCTATCCTCAACGAGGAGCATTATGCGAAACCATCGCCCAGGCCTTGCGCACTCGTTTCATATTCTGGCCCCACTCAAGGCATTGATTTTTCATAACGCACCATTGGAGCGAGAGCATAAGGGGCTGCTTAAGTTAAAACATGCTTCCTGTGCATTACCCAGTCCCTTTATTCAGTCGAGGCAAGTCTTTCAATGAAGGGGACTGCACTTCGTTTGGGCTTGAGACTCCACACTCTTTTGCAGAAGGACGACGCCAGTAAGTGGCTGGGGTGGCGACTGTGGTCGGGTTTGGCTGGCCTTGTTTGTGATGAAGACAAATTCAATACCGTCCATTGATTATTTCTGAGTCTCAAACGATATCCCAGAAAGGAGTCCGCCTCAAAGGGCTGGGTCTCCTGCCGAGTTCACATGCTGGGGGGGTGGCCAGGTCAATAAGAGAAAAAGCTGCGTTTTTCTGTTTTGGAAAAAAATTCATTTGAATAAAATGAATAATTGATTTTAATTCCGGTTGCCCGCAGCACAGTCAGAGCCCGTCGCCGGAGTGCGGCTGCAATCTGCTACCGGGCTCCACGTCAAGGGTGGGTGTATTTACCTTCAAATTAAATGGCATTATGTCGGCCACTTGGATGGCTGTCTCAGTCGAACACGCCCCCTCTGTCCAATTACCGGTTATTACCTGGAATTCTAAAACGAAATGGATACATTTTCGGCACTTAAGCTTTTGAGTGGTATTTGCTGCCGCGTCGAGTGCGTCGAGCGGGGACAGATGAATTTCGAGATACTCCTACTTATGAAATGTTAAGGCGATTTGAAGGGGATGCCACTAAGTTAGCTCAGTTTTTTGTCATTGCAATGGCACGGCGGACGGGGGAATGTTTAGTTTAGTCTTCACTTTTCTTGTTCTTTTTTTTTTGTTGACGAACTCTGCTTAACCTTCGAGAGTGTGTGCTGCGATGACGATGATTTAGCCTCGAGGATTTGTGCGAAAGTTAAAGATGATTTATGAAACGAATTTATTCCCGGGAATTCACTTTAAGTAGTTGTAATTGAAATTCTTGGCGGGATTTGGAAATGTGCGCAAATCATCCAAATGTTGCTGTTGGAGATGACGGAAAGCCGCAGGGCTCGCTGTAAATTTGTCGAATCTGCAAAGGAGACAAATTTAATTTTATGTGAAAACGGATAAAAATAACAAACTTGTAATAAAAATGGAACACCAAGCCTCTGCTCGGATGCTGATTGTTCAAATTGTCTGCAGGAAGATGATGTCGTAGGCTTTTTTCCCAAATATGTCTGTTCTGCCGAGTCATTTTTGGGTCCCGAAAGTAAATTCAAATTAAGTAGATTTATGATTTAGCTCGGTAGACTGACAGCGAAATCGCCAGCTCAATTAGACTATTTTTGGTTCATTGTGGTACTCATACGCAGACGTTTAGCAGTGGCGTTAATTTAATCCCAGTGGTAAATGGTGACTGGACCAGATACTAGACTGGGCAGCCATTCAAACAAGAGATCAAAGCAGACGTTCAACCCACTGCACTATTCACACGTTTCCGATATAAAATGTTCATAGGTTGCCCAATTTAATTTTTGTCTCTATCGTGATTTCTTGGCTCTACAGTCCAGGCAACTAGGGCCTTAACCAACAAAGCTCTTCGACTAGAACGATCTTTGATTAGTTGCCTCCAGTTTCGTATATCAAATTGGTTGAGGTCCGTCCCCACTTGAAGGTGCAACTTTAACCACGAAGGTCTTCTGTTGCGTTGTTCCACAATTTCAGAGTCGAAGATTCTTCAGTCTGAAGATGACTTGTTCTATGCTCTACACGGTCTTGTTAATTTAGACTTTTTTACGCCTGCTAGATTCACGTTGCACCACAGCAAGGAAAGTGACTGAATCTACTCCTCCAGATCTCATCCGCCAAGCCTAGGGACTGTGCGTGGTAGAAAAAAAGGCAATTCTAGACGTGATCGACTAGCAATAGGCTTTCGGTTAACCCCCTTTAAGCCTTAGCTAGTACGACAGCTTAATCGAGTGCGACCTCAATCAAAGCAACCTTCCATACGTCCAACCCCTCGAACACCTTCAATACTATCCTTGTTGACTCAGTAATTGCAACTCCTCAAAAAAAGATGACTCTATAAAAGCAGCTTTTGAAGAAACTTCAACTACTTCACAAGCTTATGAGAATCAACTGTGGAAGGGAACACTGCCTCCAAACAAGCACAATCAATCAACTTGCTGGAAATATGCAAGATTTGTCGGCACATCTTGGAGTCTATTACCAAAGAGATCTAATTGGCTTAGGACGGCTACTATAAGACTAATCGCTTCTAGGTGCCAAGAATGTTTTTTCTCGTCTGCATAGGGGCCTACTACGGCTGGCTCTAAACTTCTGAAGCTTCTCCCTCGCCGCTTATTATCCACATCATGGGGCCACATCACGTCCTTCCCCCGCTCAAATAGAAGTGATCACCACTCGCACTGTAGCTTCGGAGGCCTTTTATTTACTCTTCACCTAGTCTCATGGAAATGTAATCTGACGCAGGGAGATTTACTACTGCGACGCACATGTAATGTCGAGTGAAAAGAAACTCAGCACTGACTCCGAACAGATTCTGAGCCAGCAGGACTGTGGTACAGTCTTTATAGAAGTTTTCAGGGCCGAGAAGGGTCTGGCGCTGACACCTTCGTGGAGGGTGACCACACCTCCTAGTTGACGAGATGATCTCATAGCGATCCGAGTACAAACCGCCAGAAACCTAGCAATATGATGACGAATTCGTCAAGGAGATTCCCTTGCTTTGGATAGGTTGTACCGAGGTTACACATTGGGCATTCCCTAAGTCGAATTTCAGTGTAATTCAAACTTATTTTGATATCTCGTGAAAATTGGACTTAGACCATTGTATTTCCACATGAAAAGTAGCTTGTCAGTCTGCCGTATCCGCTTTTCCTCTGCAAGCAATGAACCACAGATCTATGCCCGGCCAGAGATCCCATTGCGATCTGGAGCCCTGGTCTGGGAAATAATGAGTTGGCCTTCCAATGACGCATGTTAGCTCAGCCCGACCTTGCAGGTTTGAATACGAGGAAGCAGTGGGAACAGCTTTGATGGATGCTGGAGGGTCAGCTCAACTTTCAGCTTCGGCAATATGGGGCACCATTTGTGCTGCAATGAGAAACTCAAATAATTCAATTTTATTTTATATCTCCTGATACCTGATAAGACAATTGTTCCTTGCGGCCTGAAGAGCTGAAGATGGGATTGCCTCAATTATTGTTGGAATATATTGCTAAAATTCAATTAAATTTCTTGGTTTCGTTGCGTACACCTCTCTCTTGAAAGAGCCCCATAAAAATAGTCTTCTGCAGTTAGGTCCGGGGACTTTAGGGCAGCGGAAAGTGGGGTTTCTGGAAATTAACTTGTTTGGGAATTTTTGTTGGAGCTACGCCATAAGCGGTCTGGCTTTTTTTGTGCAGTTGCTCCATCTTGCTGGAAACAAATACTTCTCCCAAATCCATTTTCGGTGCAGTTCTGGGTAGAGCAAAACACTCCTCTAAATCTTGAAGTAACGGTCGTGCTACAAACGCTTCGTGATCCACCCTGTATTTGAGTATATTGTTGACCAAACGACTGGCTTCCTGAATGCCAAAGAATAGTTTCAACTGCAACACACTGAAATTGCCCGCCAGTCTTTTGGTTGAAGAAATGCTCAGAAAATCTTTGAACACCCACTCATCTTCGAGCCGTTGCAAGTCAAGAACAATCGTATCATCCAGGACAAGCGGCCAATTAAAATACCAATGAAAGGCGAAATGTGGTCGTATTCCAGGGGCGCTATTCACCAGACCTAGGTATAGTAGGTGTAGGCATATGCCTGTAGGCATAGTTATCGGATTGTGATGTCTAGGGGAGCACCAATAAACGTCTATTTTATCTGACTTTATGTTAGTCATTCAGCGTCTTACTCGGAAACCTTTTCACGTTTGGAACGAAATCTCTAAATTTGATGGTGAGCCATCTAACCCTCAAAGACGTGTTCTTTTTGTCCATTGAAACCCTTCTTGGCATTGTCTTCTTCTTCTTCTTTGTGTGGCGCTACTATTCGGGGTGGACCTGGGCCTCAACCAACATGCCTCTCCAACTAGCGCGATCCCTGGCTAGCTGTCTCCAGTTTCGCACACCAAGTTGGTTGAGGTCCTTCTCCACTTGGGTGCGCCACCTTAAGCGCGGGCGTCCTCTGTTGCGTTGCCCGACAGGTTCGGATTTGAAGATTCTTCGAGCCGGAGCTGTGGTGTCCATACGCTCTACATCACCTAGCCACCGTAGGCGTTGGAGCCGTAGACGCCTAACTAGGCTCATGTCGCTGTACAGCCCGTGCAGTTCGTGATTGAATCTTCTCCTCCAGAACCCGTCAACACAAACAGGACCAAAGATCGTGCGTAGAACTTTTCTCTCGAAGAGACCAAGGACTTCATCATCCGCTTTCGAGACTGTCCATGCCTCCGCGCCGTATAGCAGGACTGGGATGATCAGGGTTTTGTATAGAGTCAACTTGGTTCTTCAAGAGAGGACTCTATTTCTCATTTGCCTCTTGAGCCCGAAGAAACAGCGGTTGGCAAGAGTTATCCTACGCTTGATCTCGGTACTGATGTTATTTGTACAATTTACTCCGGAGCCGAGGTAAGTGAAGTCATTGACTACCTCGAAGTTATAGCTGCCCATTGTGACGCTCTGTCCAAGACGTCGATGTTGTATGTCCTTTTTTGAGGACAGCATATACTTCGTTTTGCCCTCATTCGCATTGGCATTGTCTTACTAATTAAAAATAAAAAAAGGAAGCGCTCAAGTGATGTGTTTAATACTGAGTGCCAGTTTCAATCATTACTCAAACTCACTACTTGAAACCCAATAAATAATTTTCCACTCGGTAATCAATGCTTCAGAATTTCTCCAGCACATGTGGGCGCACTCTCAAGGTTAAAAAGCAAAATTAACCGAAAATATAAACATCCACACAGACGCACATCCATGTGTTTGCACAATTCAAATTATAAGATAAATATTTTCTTCAAATATTTACTCGCTTTGGCAGAGCTCAAGGATTCGCAGTGCCTGAAACGAAAACAAATACCCACACTCGTCGCAAGAGTATCACGTTATTGTTATGGCGGATGGCCTTCGCCGCTGTGGTAGAGAGTGAACGCATATATTTGTATTTACTTGAGAGGTAATAATCTTATTGTGACGCTTCAATTTCGCTCGGTAAGCAGACTGCGGCAAAGGATACGCAATTCGTAACGAAAGTCAAGCGTCAGACGAGATGATTTGCACTTACTTCGAAAGTAATTCTATTTGCATCCGAATACGAAGTCGATGTCGATTCAGAATGTGCCGTGTCATGATGAAAATGTATATTTTTCGTTTTGATTTCATCATCGCTGTATGCTTTGGTGGGCTGGTCTATGTGTTTAACTCTCCCCCTCCTTTGGATGTATGTTTGATAGACAATAACTCTGACTAGAGATGGAATGGTATCCAATCGGTACCCAATGCGCGTGACACATGACACATGACACATGACTATGTGTATTCAATCTCCAAATCATCGTTGTAAAGTACGCACGTAAGAGTACGTTTGCTTAATAAGCCGCTCAATTCAATGAAAGATAGAGGAGAGTCCAAATCTAGAAGGACTCGCTACCTTACTGGCGAATAGTGGCGTTGTACTTTTCGAAGAGATCCCAAGCTCATGCCGCTGATGATAAGTCCCGCCGTGGACTTGGCTAGTGCAGCTAATATGAATTGTGCTGTTTCCCGTAAAAATATCCTACATTCCTACACACGGTGCTATTTATGTTCTGAATAGTTCTTAATGTCAAACAATTTACAAGGTGACCAGGTAAGAACGGTAGACCAACTTTATTGTTTTCTTTTTTTGTGAGAGGCTTTTACAACGACAGTGAAGCAGACTCCAAAAAAATGATCCGTTGTACTCCCAGGCAGCAACCTAAATTTACGGAAATTTGATGGTCTTACAGAGGAAAACTAATAGGCACTTCTCCGATGAGGAGTCTACATCGTCAGCTCAGCAGCCCCAAACATCTGCCACCTAATCCAAGTAAAGGCGGCAAAGTGGTAGAGGAAGTGCTCTGCAGTTTAGTTGTCTTCTCCATTGACATCGCAGAGCCTGTGCATATTTAGCTGCTTGTCCAAAGTGTAGTGCCAGTAGTGGCATGTTCGCACGCCGACAAGTCGTCTGCAGTGATTTCTGTCAAAAGCAACAAGAATGCCGCAGGTTTCATACAAACACTAGGGAGGGCGAGCATGGCCTGTCTGGATGCTAGAGATCCATGCCACCTCCGTTTGGTGCTCTCGAGTTGCAGTGGTTAGTAAGGCTCTTCTGATGGTTTCCATAGCCTATCCTCCAATTACCGTGGCGTTGTGGGTATGGGCGTCGACCCCAACTTCGACGTCGTAGGTTCGATTCCTGCTTTGTGCAACGAAAACAATTTTCACGACCCCACCTCCTTTGAGTTACTGACAATGCTCAAAGAGTATTTCCTGTCTAGAGAAAGCTGCTCAAACAAAGCCGTTCGGATTCGGCATAAAACTGTGGGTCCCTTCCACTCGTGAGAGAACAATAGCACGCACAACACGAGTGGTTGCTGAGAAGCTAGGCCCTGGCCCCCTACGGCCTGTAGCGCCTCCCATATATATATATATTATATAATTACCCATGGACATGTTTTCGTCCCGCATCGACTCTAACTCTTCATTACACTAACTCGCACATCCAAGCGAGTGTTTAGACTTGGTTCACCTACCTCGTCCTGGTCACTTACGGAGTTTTATTTAAGGCACGCCTTGCATGACGTGATGATACGGCCATTCGTGTCTGAGTGCACCTCCTCTGATCCTCGCAGGTTCATCGGCGATGTCATTTCTCGCGATCGCCTGGTGACCCGGGACCCAAATATGTCCTCGTGAATTTAGACTACCGATCAACCAATTAAGAAGTGCATCAAGAGGAGAGTCCGGCAAACTATATGAAATTTAATTCTGGCTTCATTTTGAGAGTGAACCTCATGCCATCCTGTACGGGATAACACATTACTCTAGTGGACACCTTGTTCGGTGACTAGTTGCGCTCTAACTGGTCAGCTTCTTAGTTCTGCCTAAGGACTTGAAGTACACTTCTACTCGAGTTGTGTAAAGTTGCGTATGGTCGCGTATTTTCTCCTTCACGATTTCGAGCATTATTTCGTTTTATGACATGTTGCGTCGTTTGGTTGGACTCACAGGTAGAATATATGAACTCTGAACTCATCCAACTGCAGAGAGTTGTTGAGCATTGCTCTATACCGCAAAGGGGTGGTAATGGTTACTTCACTTTGAATGAATCACAGCCCGGTTATGCCGCCAAGCCATAAGCTTCACCAAACCGTCAACCGTATAGGTCAATGCATTAATGCTTGGTCGGAAACATTTGCTTTGTGAGGTTGCTGAGTCAGAAACGAATGTTTTTGGGCAAAGCTCCATCTCGAGCAACAGAAAAGCAAACTCACAACGACTTTGCTGCTGTCCAATTAGACTAATCAGGGTCGAATGGGCAGTTCGTCTTTGTCTCTTCTGGTCACTCCGGTGAAGTATTTTCATTTCGTACCGCTCTCTACTTAGTTGGGGACTTGATGTCCAATGTATACTCACAAAAACCTCACACACAAGGTTTTTGACGCTAAGTGCATGATCACTGAAAAATCAGCGGCCTCATTTCGAAAGTAACGTTGCCATTTTACAATTGAGCCACGATCCCGATACCATTTTGTTCATGAATTCCACTCCTTTTGTACGCGTAAAATAGTCTACTATGAAAGGGCAAGCTTTACTGATGTCGCAGCTGCCACAACATAGCAGGTCGAAAAGCTATCATTGCTCTTTGGTCACCCGGTTCAAGGTATTAAATCATCGAGTGTGTATAAAATGATGAATTAATAATTGGCCTTGGCTATGAATATAAGTAAAAATGATCTATCTTAATACATTTTATCATTCACATTTGGCAGCAATTTACACGCACGTTTTGGTTCTTGTTCAACGTCTCCTTCGAGATCATTGCTGTTCGTCAGACGTTAAATTGTCGGTCCACCACTTAACCCCATATTGCCCTGTTGTTTTACTTCTTTGGGTTCATCCTGAATATCCTGTCACCGATCTTTTTAGTGATCTTCTCGCCCAATATGCCGTCATCAAGAAGTGTCCAAAGTCAGGACAAAACACCCTAGAGCTCTATGTTACTAACCAGACTGAGCCGTGCCTGTAGTGGGTTAGTAATTGTGCCCAGTTCTACTTCTTCTCCTTCTTCTTTGGATGGTGCTACAGTCCGGGGTGGACCTGGGCATCACCCTACATGCCTCTCCATCTAGCCCGGTCTTGTGCTAGCTTCTTATAGCCACGCACGTTCCACTTATTCCCATTCCAGCTGTGTGCGCCACCGTAGGCGTGGTCTTCCTTTACCGCGTTGTCACTCTTGGTTGGAGTCAAAGACGTTCCGGTTCGGAGGACTGGTGTCCATTCGCTCGACGTGACCTACCAATCTGAGACTAGAGATTCGAACTCGTTTGACCAGGTCGATGTCACTGAACAGCCGGTACAGCTTGTCGTTCAGTCTCCTCCTCTAAACGCCATCCGTACATACGGGTACGAATATAATTCGAAGGACTATTCTCTCGAAGCGACCAAGAATATCCTCGTCCGCTTTAGTAAGTGCCCATGTTTCAGCGCCATACAGCAGGACTGCGACTATCAGGGTCTTATATAGATATATCTTGGTTTTTCGAGAGATGGCTTAATTCCTCAGTGACCTTCCGAGTGCGAAAATGCAGCGGTGGGCTAGCGTGATCCTCCATTTTATCTCCGCTGTGGTGTCGTTCCTTTTTTTAACTTCCAGTTCTACTTCAATTTGCAAATTTTATAAATGCCAATGATAAAAGACTAATAACTATCTCTCTAGAAAAAGCATTCCAAACATCGCCATTCGAAGTAGTCTTACAACGGTCACTAACAAGCTAGCCCTTCAACTGATTCGGGCTAGATATTGCACCCAACCAGTGGGTGATGAAGATCCTTTACGCAGACATCCGTATCATCAACTAACTTAACCCCGAACACGCCTTCAATTTGAAAATGTCTCCAGTACATAAATAGCAAAAATAATGTGGGACCAAGAGCGTTCCCCTAGTGGCTCTGGTTGCAGTTTCGGCGAATTGATTTCCGTACCAAACACGAAATGTCCTGTTCATTTGGGAATGCCCTGCATAAGTCTGCAATTATTGAAGATGTCGACTTAGCTTGGACTTCAAGTCATGCTTGAGAGACGTTAAGAAAAACTCTTCCTCTCATTTTTTCAATCGCCTTCCTAGGAATAATAAACCATGCAAGAAATCGCCTTGATTGACTGCCCTCAAGAAACAGCATGCTTCCCCGACTCATTCCATAAGCTCCCCTTTTGTTGACATTTGCAGTACCCCAAGAGCCTAATACCCCGTCCACACAATAAATTATGCGCACAACCAAAGCACACCTGAAGGAATTGCACATATGAACCTTTATTCAATCAGCAACGATCGTCACTTGCCAAGTGAAAATCCCTGTTTACTTGAAAGTTTTCCACGCTGGTCATGTAAGGATACTCACCTCGCCCCCGTTGCTCCTTCCCCGAACTTCGCAGTGCCATTCCGAAGGAGTCAATGGCATAAATGAATACAGAAAAAAGAGGAAATCGTATGAATGGCTCTCGTGGAGCTGTGCAACTTTCATAGAAAGCGCTGACCCAAAACTGGGCCACTTCAGCCACCGCCATAGTGCTCCGCAATAACCACCGCCTCAAGAAACTGCAATGGCTTACAGAACTCATTCGCAATTGCAATCGCATGCATTTTTAAGCCTCGACTGCGAAGAAACCGGCGGCGCGGCGAAGGGAAACTCGTGGCCCGCCGCGACTGGGATATGCACACGGCAAGGCAGTGGGCACACTGTACTGAGGTCTGTAATTCGAAGTTAATTGGAAACTTCATCGGCAATTTGTTTTAAATTTTAAATGAAGCAAATTGCTGCAGCTTTAATCAGTGCGCTGAGTCAGAGTCGGACGTCTACGTAACACTTGATGAATTGGAATGGGTTTTCGGTTTTGTATCGCGTGCCGGACACGACTATCTCAATCTGGAGCACTAAGCTAATTTAGGGCGCTCACGTGGAGTGGTCAATGTGGAGGAGGGCAGGGGACAAGAAGGAGTGGCAATTCAACCGCCCACCCACACGCAAACCCACGTGTGCTGCCCACTCATTGACTATCTATCACTCCCAGCAATCCATTCAGTGAATAAATTGTGTATCGCATCGATTGGACTTAACTTACTTAAACTAATTAACTTGCTGTACCCTGTACCCTGTACTCTCTCATAATTGCAACTCCTTCATCGTCACCGTAGTGCCGTGCGTGAGTGGGTGTGTGCTGGCGTGCTTTTGGAGCCGATGCCATGTGAATCTACTCAACTATAAATCACGATCGCATTTAATTAGTATTTTAATGAGGCCATTACATGAGGATGCAGCAAGATGTCCCTGATTGATAGAGAGACGCATTAGGATTTCAGGTGGGCGGACACTCAGCGTGACATGTTATTTTGGCTCCGGGTGACTACGGTGGACCTCCATTTAAGATGGAGATTGTGCTGTTCAATGAGCGTTGTTAAATGCCATCCATAAATACACCACGTTGTCCTGGTAGGCAGGAGTCGACTCAAGCGGAAACTAATCCTGTATCTGAAAGGCAGCGGCAATCCTCGGCGCACTTGAGCATGCAACCGAGAAAGGTGCATTGGAAGTGCTCTGCAGTTGTGGGACCAATGCGTGTATCGTGTCCTTGCCTGCTGGACAGATGAACAAACAAGACTAAATCTCATCGTGATTGCTTAAATTAGTGGATTCACACGCCTTACATACTGGATGGACCTTCGTTGCAGTTTCTTTGAATGTAAGGCGTGTGAATCCTTAAAAACAAGTCACAACGTTCCACGACTGTTCTACGTGCTACTTACCAAGCGTTGTTTTGGAAATATACGTGAACGGCTCTTTTTTTTATGGTTTGTGCCAATGGATGTGGAATCTTCTTCAAGATACTGGTGACCCGTGTTACTAGCATGAACGAACTGAATGTTATTCTCCTTTGTTCTCGCGCCTGTGTCCTAAACCACACCTCTGCACTTCAACCACTCTACCCTTGCTTCGCGGGGGTGGTTAGCAATTATCCTCTATTCTGTGAGGCTGCCTCTTGGGCTCTTCTTAGAGCTTCAGCTCTTCGCAGTGCAATCTGCACGTTAGCTATGAAACAGCAGACCTCCGTCCTCAGATCTCGTCATGGGTTGGCACATTCGCTCTGTCTTCGTCGAAGCGTATGCAGTAGAACACTGCATGCTCCTTGCCTTCATTCACGTCTGGACTTTCGGGGAACATAGGTGAGGTATCTTGTCCAAAAATGTGGCGGTATTTCCAATATCCACCATACCGCTACAGGAACTGTGTAAGATAGAAATTACAGTTCCCAATTTACCTGTGCGTCCATGATTCAATGGAGGGAATGAGCCTATGGGTCCACCAGCCCTTTGCGGAGCCATCCCAACTGGTTTACCACATCGTCATCGATGCCGCTCTCTCCTCCGTCTTTACTCTTCTTGCCTCCTGACGATTCAGGGCCGCCGAAGATACACCCTCTGGTTCTAGTTTGCGAGTATGTCAATGGGGAACATTCCGGATAGAACTCATGCTACATCGTCAGCGATGGTTCGGAAGCCGCTGATGGCTCTGATTACGCAGATCCTGTCCTAATTGCCAGCGCACCAGCCCATATTGGGGCGGCGTACAGCAGAACTGAGCTGACCAACTCTGGGCAACAGGATCCTAAGAGCGTATCCAGGACCGCCGAAATTCGGGAGCATTCGGGAGAGTGCCCTCCATTGTCGATGCCTTCTTGATTGCGTACTCAATGTGGGGTTTGAAGCGAAGTATATTGTCCATCATGACACTGAGATACTTGAGTGAATTTTCTGATCTCCGTTCCGGAGGCTTGCGTACTCCACCTTTTTGCGACTGGTTATTAAGACAGCCTCAGTCGTGGACGGCCCTATGCCCGTGTGAATGATGGCACATAGGCAGGATTCCTTGCCACATCTCCAGAGATCAATCTGATCGTTTCTCTATTAGAGGACTGTAGTGCATTATTCTAAGCACATGCAAAAGTGTCGTCTCGTCTACTGTCTCATTGTCCTCATGGAATCAGGTTGATCCTTTTAAGTACATGCAACAAAATGTTGGTAAAAGCTCTGTCCTCTGCTAAAACGTTGCCTCTAGATGAACACCTGGACTTAACTGACAAATATTTCGAACCGAGCTAAGTTTAAGCGGCGTCAGCGAAGTTGGCTAATTCAATGGTCACTGCTTCAGAGCCAATCAGTCTCTGTTTGCTGTACTCACGACGAAGACTGGGAAGTAACATTTCTTTACTTCGCGCGAACTTCCCAGCTTTTACAATTGTCAGCTAGCTTGTCGTTCGTTAGTACCAATCTAACCTGTTATAGATTTAAGAGTATCTCATTGAACACCCTTGTGAACCTTTTTGGAAAAACATCTGGAGTACGTAAAGATATTTTTCTTCTGAAAATTCAATGCCTTAATGTAGCCTTAAGCATTTCGGTATTCATGGCATGTCAACCTACGTACGAGTGTCCTGTGGGTAGTAGCCTTGAATTTTCTTCTTCTCTGTTTGGCGCCATAGCCTCGGGTGGGCCTGAGTTTGTTGGTTGAGATCAAAACTCTCCAACTGGCCCAATCTCTGGCGCTAACTGGCTTCAGGTTCACACGCCCAGTTGCTTGATGTCTTTCTGCACTAGGGCGCGTCACCTTACTGACATGCATCCTCTGTTACGCAGTCAACCATGTTGGGTGTCAAGGCGTCTTGAATCTAGTACAGGAAAATCGGCGGCGGCTAGCTGTGAGCACGTAGGGGATTATGACATTGATAACCTCGTGCGTTCTCACCGTATTGTGGCAAAAGTTGAACCGGTAAAGAGGTGAATGAGGCAGACCAACATATATGCTGCTCGACAAGAATGGCTTCGCCACGCAGGACGTGCAACAAAATGTCACAAGCCACAGCTTCAATTATGAGGCGGTTAGGGACTCTCTATCGTAATGGCGTAATGAAACTAGACGTGTCGTCTTTCATGATGGGATATCTAGGTTCAATCGCTGACTGGAGCTTAGCTAGGTAGCTCGTTGTCCTGTCAGCCCTGAAGCTCCTGGCTCACTTATCGGACCAATGATGATATGCCCTGGACAGGCTGCCAAGATGACCAGGTTGTCTTACATCCCCAATTACTGGGTCTATGTCTCAGAGATTTGGTCATGTCCATTTCAAAGATCTTCCTAGTTTGAGCGTTATGTGCTTACGCTCGATGTACCCAGTCGACAGATCTTCCCTTCCCGGCCTACATCGTGCCTATCTTGGTACAGCTCGTAGAGTTTGTGACATTATTTTTATTTAGGAGCTTCTCGTCTTTGGCTAAGATGGCCATTTAAGACTGCCTAAGCAAATTGTGTCAACCATTTTGAAGGAGCAACAGCATGCTCTTCCGAAATCTTCTATTGTCACTTGTCAATCGAAGCTGATGCATGGAACGTTCGAGAAGAACCATTCTGAGCTTGGCCCTTTCTGTGATCAAGGTGAAGGTACAATCACGAGTTCTGTCTGCTGTACAAGGTGGTGAATATAGTCCAGAAAGTTTCAACTAGTCGACCGTCTACATGAAAACCAATGTTCTAAAGGACCTTCTCGAATCCAGGCATGCTCTTGTTAAAAGACCAATTGATCACGAATTGTAAAGAACTTGTTATAAATGCCTAAAGGCAGAATGCTTCGTCATTGATAGAAGACAGCTTTAGTTTGGGTCAGACTTTGCATGAGTGGTTAGCCTGGGAAGAATAGAAGTCGTTAATGCGATCTTCGCCTTCGTCGGCCGATCCTATAATGACCGTCGATGCTATCCACACCAGAATGTAGGCAGTAAAGTATACACATGCGCTAGGAATTCATTGCCGCCGTTTACCAACAAAATTATTTCTGCCACACTCCCCTCTGACGTTCGTTTCTTAAGTCTCGACTCCTTCGATTCAGTCACAAAATACTCTCACATCTGATTACAGTCGACTCTGACCTTAGCATGTCCTTACTCAAGCTTGCTTGGGCACACTCTAACAAGCTTACATTCTAAGATATCTTATGTCCGTGGTCATAGGCTTGTGTTTCTCCCAATAAATCGTGAAATCCCAAAACCACCCCAACCCACATATGAATCTAAGTAGATCTTTAACTTCAACACCGCTTAAGTCCTTTAGGTCTACGATGAAGCACTTTCCTGGGAGCTGCCTAGTTTTCTTCGCCAGTGGCCAGTTGCATTCAATTTCTACTTCGTCCGAGCAGCTTCTGCAAAAGTCTCTGTGTTCAGACGTAATTCTTGTGTTCCCATTGAACAGCAATCGGTATGGACAGTGGACACCTATTAGAGTACGCAAATCCTCGCGACTAAAGCCAGTCAATGACGATGATCTCTTCTTGCTCAACGTCGGCTACAGTACCATTCTGTTACTCCTCTACCCCGACCAAGCCATCGAGTTTTAGCTCTTTCCTTAACTTTGTCTTCCAGTTGTTTTCTTCTCCTATGATCTAAGAGTCCAACAGGAAGCATTGCAAGAGATTCTTCCAGCTCAGATCGCTCTTTCGCGGGACTGTCCGCTTCTTCGCTTTCAACCATGCCATTGT
The DNA here is from genome assembly GCA_916610145.1 of Eristalis arbustorum. NCBI lineage: Eukaryota > Metazoa > Arthropoda > Insecta > Diptera > Syrphidae > Eristalis > Eristalis arbustorum. The sequence goes on along the minus strand of OU744316.1, from coordinate 55,031,079 downwards.
GCCGCGTACCTAGCTGCAAATCAAGTTTATCTCACAGACGCTACGGCTGCATAACCTGACCAGTTTCGCTGTCAGTGGGTCCGACGAAATGACTTCTTGTGCCGCATGGTTATTAGAAGAAATCTTCAACGAATTCGCAGTCCGCCTCGTGTATCGCTGCCACATCGGCCTGAAAAACGTTTGCCTCATAGTCCCAGGAACACAACAGTCTCGTGCGACTTTTGAGCCGTCAGTCTACAGGGAGACTTTCTTTTTTTCAATTAATATGTTGAGCTTTTACCCAGTCTTAACAAACCACACTAGGACTGGATCAACCTATTCCCCCTAAAAAAGCACACACACCCGACCAGGGCAACGTTCTCTCACACGTGACTTCCCTCTCCGTCTCTTTTTCAACACTCCATCCAGCCACAAATACGGGTGAATCATTTTGTTTTTGCTTCAGTGCTCAGCAACCAGCTCTGCGATGCAATATACAATGCCGCCTGTCGCCAGCAATGGGGAAGGCTCAACCGTCCCACGTGCACGAGCCATTTGAGGGTCTCCACTAAATAACCGCAGCACTGCGATACGATTCCTCCGACTGCCAGACCGCCACGACAGCACCACAAGCTCCCGTTCGCAAGCGAAATCCACCTGGAAAAACATAAACATAAATTCGAGGTATGATTGCGAAGAGTATCTCCGTCAAATTTCCCTTAGCAATCAAGGCAAACAGCCGACAAAGAGACGTTCCTTAAACTCCCCGACTTCCGGCGGGATAAAGTCTTTCAGGAAGATGTATAATTTAACCGAACAATTGCCGTGCTCGTAGGCCTTCCCCACACACGCGTGCCTAATTTATGTGTGCACACATCTTACTCTCCGCGAAGGTATTGCATAATTTTTGTCATTCATCCATTACGTGGCGGTGCGGAGCCTTCAAATAGGGGGGTGGCGCTGGCGCTTCCTTTTCATTTCCCCAATTTTTTTATTACACCGCGCGATGATACGCTGAGCACGTTTTCCTCCTCAATTTCCTGCTCTTTTCGTGGATGGCGGCTTGTTGTTTCTTTTTTCCTCTCCTTTGCATCGTTGGTCGGATTTGGATTCGGTGCGCCTTAGCCGACGACGCTCGTGTAGACGCAAAGGACACTTTTTCCCTGCCGCAGGACAAGTGTCGCCTTCAGTGCTGTGGGGGCGATATTTCTTGCGACTGTCTGGCGTTCGGGGATTGGTGGCTTAGTATTTTATTTTTTTTTTTAATTGATTTAAGTGCGTCAGGATGTCAGTTAGGATTTGGGTTTAACGCTTCACTTGGTAATGGAGCTCCCCGAGGGGGCTGGGGCAGATGGAGCGGTTTGGCTGGTGTCGGCGCGGCGGATGGCAATTGTGACGTTGTTTGCATCTGGAAACACGCAGGATTCATTGGCCAAAGGGCCCTTTTACATTCGTCGCTAAGCAGACTGACCAGATGTGGGTTCGTTTCTCTGCGTGGGTGGACATGGTGTCACTTTACTTTTTGATTTTATCCCTTTTTCTTCGGTCCCTTCTTTGGCTTTGTTCGTTAATTATTGCTTTTTTTTCCTTTCATTTACTTTTAAGATTTCGGCCGAACAAAGAGATGTTAAGGCTTTTCATATCTTGACCGTCGTCGGTGGGGCACTTCCACGCGGGGCTTAATTTTCCGCTTGTCAGAGACAAATAGAGCGCGGATTGGCAGTGTAGGTGGAAGTGCTTGCTTTGATCGAACTTCCACTCGACTTCCACTCCTGCACAGGATCTTTGTGGTTCCGAGAGTAAATTTGAATAAAATACACTTAATATAGAATTCGATGAAAGTTGCAAATCAGCCTGTGGTATCTTGAAACTCAAACACAAGTTCATCTACACGGTATTTGTCATCCTCTTTAAAGAGGAATTTTGCTTTTGTTGCTTGACGGCTGGAAACAAAATGTGATGTTCGTTGTCATGCGTGGGGTGCCTTGTCAGTTGGTTTCGCTTGTGTTTTTGCTTTTGTCGTATGTTAGTCAGTGGGAGCTGAATATTGTGGCGTACGTGATTCTTGGCTTATAGGTTATTAATGAATATGTTTGTTATACGGTACTGTGTTAGATGCTTAAACCTATATAATGTGTCGTTTGATCGTTCGGTTGTAAACCCACAAGTGCATTGTAGAGAACTTCTATTATGCTAATTTTAGTATCATTCAAATGTAATCCGTTGGATGTCTTGCAGTCTTGATCTTAAAGAAACAATCGATTGTACGACAAGGCGACGCACTGGCATGTGATTTCTTCAACATCGTCCTGGAGAAGATCGTGCAAAACTCACACGCCAACGCTAGCAGCAATATCTTCCAGAAATCCGTGCAATTGCTGGCATACTCGGACGACATTGACGTGATTGGCAGAACTTAGCGAGCCGTCAATGAGGCATTTGGTAACATTGAGACGGCAGCGGCTAAAATGTGGCAAAACGAAATATATGCTGTCCTCAAAAAAGGACATACAACATCGACGTCTTGGACAGAGCGTCACAATGGGCAGCTATAACTTCGAGGTAGTCAAGGACTTCACTTACCTCGGCTCCGGAGTAAACTGTACTAATAACATCAGTACCGAGATTAAACGCAGAATAACTTTTGCCAGCCGCTGTTTCAAGAGACAATTGAGTAATAGAGCTCTCTCTCGAAGAAACAAGTTGACTCTATACAAGGCACTGATCATCCCAGTCCTGCTATACGGCGCGGAGGCATGGACAATCTCGAAAGCGGATAAAGAAGTCCTTGGTCTTCTAGAGAGACAAATTCTACGTGCGATCTTTGGTCCTGTTTCTGTGAACGAATTCTGGAGAAGAAGATTCAACTACGAACTGTACGGGATGTACAGCGACATGAGCCTAGTTACGCGTCTACGGATCCAACGCCTACGGTGGCTAGGTCATGTAGGACGGATGCACACCACAGCTCCGGCCTGAAGAATGTTAGAATCCGAACCTGTGTGGCAAAGGAACAGATGACGCCCGCGCTTAAGTTGGCGCACCCAAGTGGAGAAGGAATTGGTGTGCGAAACTGGAGACAGCTAGCCAGAGATCGCGCTAGTTGGAGAGGCTTGTTGGTTGAGGCCGAGGTCCCCCCGGACTGTAGCGCCACACAAAGAAGAAGAAGCTACTCAAAAATAAATTCAAAACACACGAGTGTGGTAGCCCTAGTCACATCAAAAATTTGAAAACAAAAACGATAATATTTTTGTAAAACGACAATTGCTTTAGATCAATTTACATACTCCGTAAAAATGTATTCAAAGACCTGATTTTTTAACTATAAATTAGAATACCACACAAATGTTTGGGACCAGACACACTCTTTGACAGCGCATAGGAACTTTCCTCCACATCATTGATACCCCGGTGGTAACATTTCCCTAATTATTTTCTATGAGCACTATCAACATCATCACAGTAGTCCACTGATAAGAAAGAAAATAAATGCTGTGGCTCAGCTATTTAGACACTTTTTTATCAGGTTAGGTTAGGTAACCCGTGCTACCAACAAGAACGATTCACTGGATATTATTCTCCTTTCTCCTCGCGCCTACGTTATAAACCACAACTCTGCAGCCACTCTTCCCGTGGAACAGTCTCAACCACTGACACCCGAGAGCTGCCATAACCTCCAGAGGTTGGTATTTTTCTTTTTTTTTTTGGGCCTTTTGAGCTCATTCTGCACTCTCGTTACAAAGGAGCAGATCTGCATCCATTTGTCAGCTGACTCCGTGATACGAATAACTTGGAGCTCGGAAATTTGTAAACTTGTTCTCAGCTCCATACATCCTCTGCAACGGAATATTGCGTCTTCCTCCTGGGTATGCCTTCATACCTACCTTATACAGGGATTTCCAGTAACCTCCGTGGCCCGACACGAACTGGGTGAGATGGTAGTTGCAGGACCCGTGAGCTCTCGTTGTCCAGGCTTCTGTCCCGGGTTACAATTTATGGGTCGGTTATCTGGCTTGCCACAGTGCCATAGATTTTGCCCTTTCTTCCTTCTTCACACATTTTGCACTTATCTCCGCGTGGTTCTCCTTAGGTAGATAATCTGCATTTCGGTGGCGAGAATGCCAATAGGGACCATACCCGCAACGACGCAGGCTGCTGGGATCGAAATTATTCGGAAACTCCTGATTGCTTTGGAAGAGGATTAAGCTTATTGTTGTATAGCGGGATCCCTTTCGCGTATCCACAACCTCCGATGTTTGGCAGCATTCTGGAGAGTGCTGCCTGCATTCTTGAAGCTTTTCGTGCTACAGTACTCGGCATGAGTTTTGAACTTCAGTCGGTTGTAGAGAATTACATCCAAGTATTTTAGCGCCTTTTTTATTGGATTATTTGGGAACAAACCTGGAAGTTCGCGTGTTCCACAGCCTTTCACCTGGTTATTGACACAACCACTGTTTTGTGGTCAGCTAGTTCAAGGTCGAACGATTTCAGCCAATTTTGTACCCTCGTTTGCTGATTGCTGACTGTACATTCAAAACTACTTTTTGCATTGATTCATACTTTTTCCACAAAAATAAATAGACTCATCGTTGGTTCTTGGTTCTGATAGGTCAGCTTTGAGTGGGTGGCTGATCGTTGATCGCAGTTCCACTTAGGCCAGAGTAGGCCTGTTGTAATGTCATCCGAATGTAATTTTCTCTATTCCGCGAACTAGTTAGCGCTTTTGATAAAGCAATGAACATGATCAAACCAAACATGGCGGTTGTTGAAATAGTAGACGTCGAAGTGGATGTTTTTACGAGAACACTGGTGTAGCTGTTGTTCATCTTCGTGTCTGCAGTTTCGGTTTCAGTCTTTGCGAGGGTGGTTTAATTTGAAGAAATGCGTCCAAATGGTACAAAGCCTTCCTTTTAGGGCCGCTTGTTATGTCTACTCATTCTGATTATTGATTGATTGGCAACGTGAGCCTTTCGGATCGATGGTAGACCAAAGTAGTGTGTAGTGTAGACGGACTGCGGGTAGACTGTCTACGATTATTGGTACTATGGGTTTCAAGCTTCACAAGGTGTTTTGCAGTAGCAATGGGCATGAATGGTCCTTAGTATTCATACACAATTTTGTTTCATTGTGTGTATTGTCTGATGTCGCGTATGAGACGATCTCTCTTTTTTAAAACTGTCAATTTTCTCTTTGTATTCGTTTACTTGGAAAGCTGGCTTATTTGTGTGGATCAAGCTTGTCGGCGGCTTGTCGCTGTGCTAATTTTGGCTTAGGTAACCTAATTTCAAGAAATTGATAGGGATTCACTAATCGGTTGCTAATTAAGGTCTTACGCAAGAGGAATTTCCCTGGGACATCACCATCTTTTGGGGCTGTCAGACCGCGATTAGGTCGTTGGCCAATGGTCTGCTTAAATCAAAAACCTTTATAACTCTGCCTGGTTAAGTTTACCCTTTGGTAAAACAGCTCATTCCTGCAGTAATATCCCTCTATTCTGCCTTCGCGCGCTTCTGATGCTACCTCTTTTTTCTCCTGAAAAGCCGGTGTTCTTTTCTCCTCTTCCGCTCGTAGAGCTCCCGAGCAGCCCTTGTTCTTCTTTGCAGTGCCGCTTTGTTGGCTTCTTGCTTGGCTGCATTCGCCTGCCGACACTCTTTGTCAAACCAGGGGTTTCGTTGTGGAAACCCAACACATCAGAGGCGGCTTCGCTGATGACTTCTTGGCAATGCTGCCACTGGCGGCGTAGGATTTCTTAAGAGGTTAAGGGAGATACGATCGGAAAAGGATCTGGCAATCTCTTGCGATTGTAGCCGACAGCTTCAGCTACTCAACAGAAATTATGATCGTCCTCTCTTTATGACCGTCAAGTGTCGTAAGATTTCAAACAAAATTAACCTGGAACATAAAAATCATTGAACTAGATTTTGTTGTCCAATTAATACCCCTTCCTCTAATCCAAAAACCAATCACCCCTCCCTCCACAGCTCCATCACCAAAATATCGTTTATTACATCCACTTTAGTTAATTAATCGCCTAAAACTGCTCCCCGCTCCAAAAGCCTCCACGCACTAGCACGCCGCATCGCGGCGCGTCTCCTTACTTCACCGAAGCCAATAGATTTTAAAGTGAATCTTCTCATCTTTCATTTTCAGATCTATACGCTGAGCCGACACACACCCCCTTCAAGGACTCGTGAAACTGTAAGTGAAACGTTCTATCGTATCGGAATTGTGTGCACGCACTTGTGCTCGATGTTTTATGCTCGCGCTCATATAAAAGGTGTTCATTTCGGGATTTATCACCGTTCAGCGGAACGTAAAATTTAATTCAACATTCTGTTGTCTCTCCGGTTTAAATTTTACATCACACAACAATTTTGATGGCCGCTATTTTATGAGTGTTTAATTTTTTCGCTTTTGAATTGAGCCGACAGGATGTCTGATCGGATTTTAAATCTCACTCGGATGCCACTTAGGGCTCGTTGTGCAGAGGAATGCTTTCAAACGGCAATATAATGCTTGTCTATTTGATGAGAATTGTAACAGGATGTCTGGCGGAGGCCGATTGGTTTTGCGGGTCTATTTATCGGGGGCCAGGAGCCACGACATAAATATGTTTATTGAGCCTACGCGTTTATTGGGGGGCTTATCTAATGGTCTGCCGAGGAAATGTCCTCTTAAAAGTAAATGCTGTTGGCAAAAAAGGTTGAGGCATTTTGTAACAAGGCGCCTGGCTAACAAGGAAATGGCTCCAGGGTCCATATGTCTGTAGGAGGGATATAGCGATTTTTTATTTTACGGAATAATCAATGATGTCATCCAATGCGACCAATTGCTTTGGCTCTGGAATGACTCATGATGTTCAGTTGCTCGATGAATGTGTTGACGTAAAAGTGCAGGGAAAGGACGACAATTGTAAAAATTGTATTCTTTGTTTTATTAATTAACAAAGTGTTTGGTATCAAAACACATCATTGTGCAGGGACAGGAGCCACCGGTGCATGGTGGTCTTAAAAGCCTGAGAATTGTGCTGACATTGTCATAGTCAAATGCATAATCGTGCAACAGCACGCTTAAAGGTGAACAGATGAACATCACGAAATTAGGCTAAATGGTGAACCGATTATGGCTATCAAACTCTCGTGGGAATCGACTAAGTACGTCATTGCATCAGCCTTTAAACGTTGCTGACTCCTATTTGGATTTCATTTAGGTGCAAGAGCAAGTGGTACGTATGGGTTAACTTCGAAATATCTTCGGCGGAAATATTTAATACTTCTTCTGCTTCTGTATGCAGAGCGACAATCCAGGATCCACCTGGGGCAACCAACAAGCTGCTCTAGTTATATCTGGCTAACTGCCTCTAATATAGTACAACAAGCCACTCTCCAGTTGCGTGTGGGCGTCTTCTTAGAACCGGCGTTAGGTTGTTTTAGTGGCACTCTACATGACCCAACCAGTGTTTATACTGCTGCTTCCTTTCGGAAACTGAGCTATCCGCTCACACGACTTGTCTTCCCACCCATTGGTCGTAGCAGAGCATTGAGACACTATGAAGAATCGGTATCTAGTCGACATCTGCTTTGCAGGCATTCAGCCCTAGCAAGGAAGAGGATGTACGATGGTCAAAAGGGTTGGCAATGATGAGACATTGAACAAGGTTATCTAAGTGCCTGTATGCCGTCACGGTTGAATTTTCTCGTCCAGATTCCATCAACATAAACAGGGTAAAGATCGCGAGCTGATATTTTTCGTAAAGAAACGAATGACTTCTTCACCCGCTTTGAAATGATCTATGCCCCTGCCTAGTTGAGCGAGATTGGAAAGAACTTGATCAATTGAGAGATTACTCAATTGCCTCTTGAGCCAGCCACAGCAGTTGGCAGTTTTATTCTCAAATACTACGCTGATCAAAAAACAAACTAAATTTGAGTCATCTCATAACATCGTTAACTATTCTTTCAAGTTGATTGCATCGCCTTCATTGTACTCCCGCCAAAAGGTTAGCACACAGCAACCCGGTTAATCTCTTTTGCTGCATGCCATTTAAAGTACATTCAATTTGACGCAAAAATAGATTAGCTATCGCTCTCCGCTCATGGTGTTGAGAATGTCGAAGTGATGATTCTAACAAAAATGGTATTTCCACGTGTCAGACATAATGTGGAGAGGCTTCTTACCAAGTCCGTTCGTCCAAGATCATCAACATTCAGCTCGCCACTGAAGACGATATTTTTGGCAGAAATCATAGTCTAATTCCACACGGGAACATATGTCTTAAATTTTGTCTCAAATTTTTCATCAACTAATCTCAACACTTGGTTCACTAAGTTGATGCTAGCACCTAGTCCTGGGCTTGCCCAACGGTTGGCTTTCCGATGGTATTCCATTAAAACCACGATTCTGAAGTCGTGATGCTGTGGATAGTTGTGTACTACTTATTTTTGCCACCAAGCTCCACCTGATTACAGATTTTCTAAGTTGATTGATTGGCCAACTTCGATCTACAACGTAGCCAATCCCCGTCTGTTCCAATGAAACTCTTGTTTATATTGGAGTGGAGCTGCAATCCGACATGTACCTGCGCTTCAACCAAGATGCCTCTCTAGCCAGCACGATCCCTTGGCTGCTGTCTAAAATTTCACTGGGGTCCTTACCCACCTGGGTACACCGTCCGTGCTTCCACTAATATGCAATAGACCCTAACCTCTGAAAACGAAAAATTACGTTTCTGGGTATCAAAACGGACCAACAATGATACACTTGGTGCGGGCAATTTCACTGTCAGTCCAATAACATAAACCAACCTAACATCGGCGTACTCAAACGTAAGTCCTTCCCAACTCTCCAAATCTTCTGCAGTACCACGCTTGGAGTAAAATGTGGTCAATTGTACGAGTACTATTGTCGGGACGAAAGCCGCACTGTTTATCCAGGACTCGAGTATGCATGTAGCTCTAGAACGAGTCGTCAACAATTTGGCGTAGACTTTGTCGGGGAACTAAACCCTCTAGCGGCGATATTTTCATCAAATATCAACTGAGCGATCGATCTTGAATTTGGTCACCAAACCTTTGATCGTCGCGTCGACTAGAACGACCTTAGAACGGTAGCAACTTGGCATCATGGTAACCAGAGCACGCAAGCTCTTAGCCGCCTAGAACTACAAAAATCACCCGGTGCTTATGGGCTTTTATTATTCCCCTCCTGAAGCAGAGATTTCTGAAGAATCTCTCAGATTTAGGTGCAAACAGTCTTAGAAACGCGAAATTTCTTCAGGCGTGTAGCCGTTACCATTTTCCTATTCCTTTGTCAGGAAACTTGTATTAACTAGACGCGGTATGAGTCTAAACGAATCAGTCGTCGAGCCTTAATTAAAACACATAACATGTTGTAAATGGGCGCTCCGTCATGGAGTGATGAGGTAACTGCCGTAGAAATAGGGTATACACGAAAAAAATTATCCTCCATGTGGGCTTCGGGCTTCTAGGAACTTATAATCAATTCAAGCGCCAGGCTTTAGCTAAGCCTTACAAGAGACAATCACATAATTCCCAAAACATTTCCATGTCCACCTTCAGTGACGTTAGATAAGCACGCCAATTTATGCATTTATTAAATTGAAATACGTTTCGTTTAACTTCCCGCAATCTGAGTCTATGCCAGCCACTACGTGGTGGCCATCAACCCCGCAATCAGCCTCCGAACCGAGCGCCATCGCTAACTCGAATTCCGCGCTCAGATTTCATAATTTATAGCCGCAGAGACAGCGGTGGTGTTCTAGTGGCGCACAATTTGTACTTGCACCACGAAGCGAAGGTGAATCCTCCCGCCCAAGCAGGAGGCAGCAGGTTCACTCAACCTAGCCAAGAGAGAATAATGTAATATGACCCAGACGCTGCTAATTAGTATCTCAGCCAACGGGGAAAATTCACTGTGTACACGACTTAAGCACACGGGGGGCCGTGGGGCCGCTTTCATACACTTTCAATGGTTTCTCTTCCTTTAAACGGCATCCCCACCGCAGCCCATACGCAAAGGACTACACAATTAAGACACACACCTGTCCACCTGCTCTCGGTTTCCGCGCGCAAAAAGTATTCAAAATTAATTACACCCGCCCTCACCCTTGGCGCTGCTGGCATTATGCAAATCAGGCATTAATACATATTTAATGTTTCACTATGATTCGTATGCTAATTTGAGCGAAAAATTCTTATCTAACATCAGCCAGAGGATGCCGAGGTAGGGGGAGGATTTATATTTGCCACAGGATTGAGCGCCCAGGACGGACCGTGGGGGACGAGCGCTTACGAGTATGCGATGTATCAAAGGATTGCCCCGTGAAATGAAATAATTTTTCGAAAAAAATGCCCGTTTTGAAATTAACATAAACACAGCAGTTCCCAGGACGACTCAGAGATACTCTGGCATAAAAGACGCCCCGCCGCCAACAACGTGGTGAATAATTGAACAGTTCCCAGTGTGCAATGAGCAGAGCATGGGGAGTGCTTTCAGCAGTTTTAAGGCTCCTGGCGAAAAGTTTATCCGAGGGACGCTGCGGAGAAATTGATTTTTAAAGTTTAATTCACGATGATAATCACGATGGTGATAATGGTGCTGAAGGCAGCAAGTGAATTGGAACTGGATTAAATATACCACATTGCAGGTGCCGGCGTACACTGAACAGTGGGATGCAGCAAGCAGTGGCACGGTGTTGGTGTGGGCCAGGTTTTGGAGATGTTTGCTTTTTTAAGTGGAAGATTTGTTTTGGCTAAAGAACAATGCCACATGTAGTACATATATCGTCGAGTTTTCTGACCGCATCAGACTCTGCTCATTCCGGTCTTGCTCTATGGCGCAGAGGCATAGATGCTATTGAAAGCTCTAGGTCGTCTTGAGAGAAAGGGTCTGCGTACGATCTTTGGTCCTGTTTGCGTTGATGGCATTTGGGGGAGAAGATTGAACTTGCTGAGCAGTTTCATGCACATAGTTAAGCGTCTTCGGATCCAACGTCATGTAGAGCGGATGGACACCACAACTCCGGCCCGAAGAGTCTTCGATACCGGGCCATTGGGACAGCGCAACAGAAGACGTCCTCGCATTAGATGGCGCACACAAGTGAGAAGGGACTTCAACCAAGTTGGTGCGCAGTCCACGACCACGACCACGACCACGACTAGACGTAGTTATGTCTAGTCAGTCTACCAACATCTCGGAATCGTAGCCTATTCCTTAACAAGATGGCGAAGTGGCAAGTATTGCAGCATCAAACTTGCTTACGTCTACAATGTCAGAGATAGGTTTTGACTTTGTCTCCGACATTGTAGACAGTTTTGAAGCGGACGAACTCGTTTGAAAGGACACGGGCTGTGTACTCTTTCCGGATGGAGTTCTGCTATCTATGCCCATTGCAGCGGCAAAACATCTTGATGTATGTAAGGCATGTGCGCACAGATCGTAGATGGTGTAATGGTAAGGTTGTCTTTCTACGAAACAAATCTATTCTGTGTTAGAGTTGTTATCACTGTCACGACCAGAATGAGTAGACCGAATCTCCGATCTGAGCACAGCATAATTGGAACACACACTTATAGATAGGTCATACAAAGATTACTGCGGAGACTATGGGATAAGCACCCTCTTCTGCATATCCGCACCATCATCATCATCATCATCTTCAACTCGGATGATCCCCTCAAGGGGTCACTGAAATAAAACACGCACAGGAGACCTCCGGCCAATCGATCCTCCGCTATGGTCTCTAGCTAAGCAAGATGTATACCCAGGCTCAACCAGACGAGTTTTTAGATTTTAACCACCTCATCCTCTGCCAAAAGGGCGCCTTTCTGATGCGTTTAAGGCACGCCTCAGAAGACGTGATGATGAGGACATTCGTGCCAAGTGTCCAAGCAATCGAAGCACAGCCCTTTTCGTTCGGAGAAACAGCTGCTCGACATTTAGTTCCTACAACTACAACAACACAATGAAATCTCGTCCCGGCAGCTTGTAGTTGCGATCTTATTTCTCGGATACTTTCTAACTTGGTAAACCTTTGTTCCACTTGGAGCTAGGCCTGAATGGTGGCAGTATGCGAGCGTCTTGTGGCTGGCCTGTCCCGCTCAGAAGCCGGTCGGTCTTAACTCGAAGAAGATATGACCCAAGTGAGCCATTTCGGTGGTGTGAGGGAAGGAAGATTAACGGGCAGCAGATAACAGAGCCACCTCCGCGCAATGAAAAAATTGCCTAGGCGTTCTCTTCTGCAACAACGTGGCTGAACTACGCAACGTCAGTGTAAGCCAAACCATGATGACTTTAAAAAATGCACCAAATGGCTAGCGGCTTATGATCCACTGGATTTGCTTTCTAACACAAGGGACCTAACCTGGAGCTTTCTAGCAGTCAGTCCCTCTTACTTAATTTACAGGTCAATGCCGTCCTCAAACAGAGAGTCGTTCTTATTAGTGTAAGAGACTCCAAATAGCTGGAGCTGTGAATTTTCAAAATTATGTGTGTGGTTGTATCTTATTTCCCCAGCGACGCAACCACTTGTTCTCATTCAGAAGGCAATGCCACTATTTTCGTATGGCAAACATTGATTCGAGACATAGTTTTTCTTAAGCCACTCTTGACTTTGTCGCTTGATATCAAGTCTAGATTATAAAGTGGATGTGTAACATAACATCAACAAAACCGCCTGGTTTGGTTACTGTTAACGTGCGTACCTTGGTCTTGATGAGAGAAGAAGAAAGCTGGGAACGCGGGTATCTGGTGGATTGATTGCAGCAATTCGTGTGGATCGTGCCGCAATCAAACTTGTCAGAAGTGACAAATTTTGATTCAACGACACCCTGTGTCAAGACTTTCGGAGTTCAGCACGAAGTTCGAAATGTTCGCCAGTGGATTGGTCAAGATGTGGAATCGAGGTTGATGGGGGACGCTGGTTAAGCATCTGAGTACGTACACAGGTCTCTCGAAGCGAAAGTGAAGTGCAGAGGCGGCTTCGCGTCGAGACAAGTTTAATATTTTATTGTATGGCTGAAGAAATGTTACTTTTACCAGGAACGCGGAAGCGATTTTTGTGGCGGTTGGTTGGTTCAAGATCAAAAGTAATACGTACGCACTCAATGTTACTTCAGCGGAGCCTGAGGTTTTAGACGAACAGCATTTTCTGTCGTATTTAGTGGCATGGCTTTAAGATTGTGAATATCTTGGAAGAGGTATTCTCCCATTGTTTCATTTCCCGATCGGTGCAGGCATAGAAAACGGCAGAGGTAATGAGGAGTATCGTAGTTTTTTTCTTCGTCTCCACAGTCCCTAAAGATTTAGTCATGGGTTTGACCCTTTTTGATACTTGATTGATTTTCTCATGATAATTCTCATCGTTGTGTCCTGTAAGCGCTCCGACTACCATTCAGAGCAGCTTTTTATGACATTTCAGAAGTGTGTGGGCTTTAGCACTGTTCTAACTTGGCCTTAGCATCAGAATGGTCTCTCAAGTGGTTAGACACTTCCACCATGCATTAGCTGTCCCTATCTTGAACTTTCTTAATGATATCTGCCAATGGAGGATGAAGGATTAGGATTGCCTGGGATGAGTCGATGTTGTCTCCTTTCCTGGCAAGTTCACCTGCCGCCTCATTGCCGGCTATGTCTCTGTGACCTAAGACCCAGGATAAAGTAAACGAGTACTGCCTGGTGCTGTATAAAAACTTCAATGCAGCCTTAGACCGTTTTTATTTTTTTTTTATTGCCGAAATTGCACCAGGATGTTGCATTTTATTTTTAGAAACAAAAGTAGAAATAAAAAACAACTCCCAGAGATTTTCAGTGTCACTAACTAAAAGACTAACCAGATCTGCTTTTTCAGCAAATAATGCAAACAATGGGCCATCAAGCACAGTCAAGGTTAAAAAATAACACATTCATTTATCGCGCGGTGGCCCATCGCATTAAGTAACGATGCTTTTCTCTATTGCTTCTATCGACGAAGGACTTAGTCCAAGTCGAATAGATACAGCCACCTCTTGAAAAATAGTGGTTTTCTCTTTACTTATCCTAATATGTCCAAAACTTGACTTCGTTGTGTTAAGAAGCTTAGTGAAATATGAAGTCCTGTACGACCTGCGAACCATGAAGGGTCCAAATCTGCCGCACCATGCCTTCATCCATCATGAGTAAGACGTCTTGAGCTTTCTCTCCTCTCCGAACCAGAAGACTGAGCATTGAAGAGGCTCTTAGCCGGAGTATTGTGTCCACGATGACTCACAACAACACATTTTACTTCAACTCGTTGAGTTCGTTGTTGAGTCATCTACTCCATTAACCCCTCTCGTTGGCAAAAACCCAGGAGCTGCATCAGAAACCAGCTCTGCCATGCTGTCTCAAGAATTATGTATACAAAATTACGCTTTATTAAAATCCGCCATGCTTTTGGTGACGTATAGCAAGATTAGCGGCAAAGAAAACGCAACTTTGCTTTGCTAAAAAGTACAAGACATAGTTATCTTTAGGCTAATATGAATGAATGAATCTTAATTTCCGCAATTTGCAAGCAATTTCAACCGCTCTCATCCCCTTTTACGTCACATCTGTCAGTTAAGGCGTAATCTTGTATACATCATTCTTGATGCTGTCTATCCTCCAATTGAGCCTCCATTGTAGAGTTTGATTTTGGGTCTTTGGCCCTTCGTGAAGGTATGTCAAAGCCGATTAAACGTCGGCTCTTCACCAAGATGTTATTTGTAGAGTTCTCGTTTGACCAGAGATAGACGTACTAGTTGGTGTGTGACGGACAGATTCTAAAGCACACAGTTCAACTTTGACCTCAAAAGCACCTCAATTCGCCGTCTTTTCAACACTTGCCACAGCCCATTGCAAAACCGCATCTGTGCGACCAATGCAAACTCAAATTAGTTTTTCCTTTTAAATGTTGATGTGACTTCCCACTTGCCACACACACTGTTCTCGTGTCATTCTCCCGTGGGAAAAGTTTTTAAAGCGTCAGAACTTATTGCTGTCCCCGCTCTGAAAATTCTAAGACAAAATAAGAAAGCAAATTCTGAAGCGAAACTTCTTCACAAGTTTAATGATGCGATTAAAATAAAATCGCAGATGGAAATATAAAAGAATAATGAATCTCTAAAGAGGAGAGCTACCCTTCCGCGTGCCAACGAAACGAGGTATTCAACGCAAATGAGGAGGTATTGTCTGCAACTAGCACCAGGAGCTGGAAGGCTTGCGAACAACACAAAAGGAACGATGTGTGCTCTTTCCAGCTCGAGCGGTTCAGATGGACACATCGTTATCCTGGGTCGCATAAATTCACAGGCCATCACAGAGCCGAGGGGCTAATTGCCGTGCCATTAATCATGGCAGCAGTAGCGTAGTAATTATTGTCCTTGTCTCTAAACACTTCTCAAAGTCTTGCCATATCCTTCGTGGATACGATAAAAACTTCACACTTGGACCCTCCCTCGTGGGCCGTCACATGATACGAGTGCGCCCCCGGAGAATGCTGTTCACTTTTCAAGGTCAAGGATGTGGGGAAACCATTCACACACACACACTCACGAGCACATGTTCGTCCTCAAAACATCACCGAATCGGGGAAGGACTAAAGCGAGTACAATCACTGTGCGAAGCTGCTCTAGTTCCGAAGTATCACTCTCGGTTAGCTAGCTCTCGTATTTATGAGATGAGGAAATGAAAATGCCGCTCATATCCTTGAGTCCCTTTGCCGCGCTCGCTGGTACACAAACGACGTGATATTTGCGCTATTCCCTCCTTTGTCGTGATGTTTTATTTATCCTCCTTGCCGTTCGAGTGGCGGCAATAGAATTTCCCTGGGCCACGTCTCTGTGTGCTCCCTCCCCGCCGCCGAAAGTGTCAACCCTTATTTACCCGATCAAGTCGGTTGTGGAGCGGCAACCGTGGCGTATGCTGAGTGGCTTTCGATTTGGTAGCGCTTTTGGGGCGGGGGCCACTGCTCGACGGTGACGTTGATAGTAAGTGTTTAGAATTATTTTAAAAATTGAACCTAATTACTTTTGGCTTTTGAGCTGTCATCAGGCTGTCAGGTTGGGGGAGGGGCCTGGTGGGCGTAGTCGCTGGCCATGGGAATGTAGTCCTTTTGCGTCTATTATTCATGAGGCGAGAGGTACTTCAGCGTGATAATAGCCTACGAAAGCTGGAACAGTTCACCGATGAATAATTTATTCAATTGCAGTCGATAGCGGGCGTTGGGAAGCGATCGCGGAACGAGTGGGCTCCGGTGATGGGCTTACTAATGTATGAGCTGGTTGAATGACATTTTGAGGAACAGGGTACGTTGCCGGAATGGAACTGCTGAGCTTGTTGTTTATTTTTATTCCTGTCAACCGGCAGATTAGGGTACAGACGAAGGATTCGGTGGTCTCTTGTTAGCGATGCGACGTTGACGCGGCAAGTTGGGGTGAGTGTTACAGCAGCAAAGGAGGCGTGTGTATCGCTGGTTGAGGCAGGCTAAAAATAAAGGATTTTCGGGGGGTCGAGTCAAATGTCGCAAATGGAACTTCGTTTTCGCCTCTCCTTCATCTGTCTCTAGCAATGGACGTGAGAATCATTGGTATCGTCCAGTTCTTTTGAAACGAGTTTGGTGATGCCTTAAAACTTAGCAATCGGGGACTTTTAGATAACTTTGGAGTAAGTGGTCGTGTCTAGATAGTCACTGTCAAACTAATGTCTAATCCCGACCGGCCAGCGATGGCATGCCTAAGCTGACTCTTGAAAAAAAAAATAAAAAATTCGTTCTCCTTGGCCTATAAACTTGGGATAATTAGCTTGATGCTTCGATCCTATTATTGAATCACTTTTCATCCCCAAAGTATACAGCGATTCCCAAGAGTTATTCGGGTAGATCCAAGTCCGTCACTATCTCGTACCCAGGCATGCTAATTCTCACATCCTGACATATTCATCGAAGCTCAGCGTACTTCCTCAAAATGAAAATGCAAGATGTTTGTAACCAATGAACACCAGACTCTGCTCTGGATGAAGAACTTTGCTTAAAGAGGCTCGGCTTCAAGCAAAGTTCTTCATCTTATCCCGACCTTGAACAAACGCTTTCTAGATTTGCACCCTAAGGCTTGAAGTTTCTTCCGCCACCTTCCACCGCAAGCTTATCCTGTGGCACTGCGTTCCATCTTAATTATACCGCAATGAACTTTCCTTCGTGTCCAGGCCACCGGCGTCGTCTTCTCCATCTTAGAGTGGTGAAACAGTCCCGAGTGGACTTGGGCCAACATGCTGCTCCAGCCGGCACGATCTCTTGGCAGGTGCCTCCAATTTCGGGCGCCCAGTTGGTTGAGTTCGTGGTGGCCCGTGGCGTTGTGTGTAAGTGCGTCGACCCCAAACTCAACGTCGTAGGTTCGACTCCTGCTCTGTGCGACGAAAACAATTTTCACGACCCCACCTCTTTCGAGTTACTGACAATACTCAAAGAGTATTGCCTGTATAGAGAAAGCTTCTCAAGCAAAGCCGTTCGGATTCGGCATAAAACAGTAGGTCCCTTCCACTCGTGAGAGAAAAATATCACTCACAACACGAGTGGTTGCTGAGAAGCTAAGCACTGGCCCCCTTCGGGCTGTAGCGTCAACCATATTATATTATTATTATTATTATAGTTGGTTGAGTTCGCTCTCCAACTGCGTTCACCTGATACGTTGTCGCGACGAGTCAGGATTTTCGGGCCGTAGCTGCGATGTCCCTACGCTCTACATGCGCCTAGTCAAGCATCTAGGGATGCAACGCCTAAGTATTTGGAGACGCCTGACTAGGCGCATGCCGTCGTACAGCCTATAGACTTCTTAAGTAAATCTTCTTCATTTGTTAATTCGAAGATTTTGCTGCTCGTTGTGACTGTCTGTCGGAGACGTGGATGTTGTGCGTCCTTTCGTGGTGACAGCATGTACTTTTCCAGCCGTAAGCCAGGCTAGACCCATTTTTGCCGCTTCAACTTTAATTCCAGCAGACACCTCATTGACGGATCGCTGTGTTCGTCCAATCGCGTCAATATCGCCGCGCGTAAGCAGGTAGTTAAACGGACGCTTGGAAGATCGTGCCTCTGGTGTTAGCGTTATCATGACAGCGTGTGGCCTTGCTGTGAACTGTGAACTTTCCTGGCCTGATGCCTTTCTGATATGGACCAGGCAGGTACACAAAACGGCAGAAGAGATCTTGTTAGCGTTGTTGAAGAGTTTGATCCCTCGATAGTTAGCGCATTAAAGAGATTTCCTTTTTTTTTTGGATCGGGTAAACGAAACATAGATTCCACTCGTCGGGCAGACCTTCTCTTACAGAGGCGCTGATGCATACGCCTTAACAGATCATATCCAACTGCCTTAAAGATTTCAGCGGACAGACCGTCCGCTCCAGCAGCAGACAGGAAAGCACTTTACACTGCTTTCTTATTCTTTCGGCTGGTGCTACAGTCCGGGGTGGACCTGGGCCTCAGTTAACAAGCCTCTCCATCTAGCCCGGTCTTGTGCTTGTTGCTTCCAGCCACGCACGTTCTTATTTAGGTCCCCTTCTAGCGGCGTGCGCCACCGTAGTCGTGGTCTTTCTTTACCGCGTTGTCCCTCGGGGTTGGAGTCGAAGCCTTTCCTGTTCAACCAAGAGCTCCGCTTACAACAGCGTCCATTGGTTTGCGCCATAGAGCAGGACAGGGATGATCAGATTGTTGCATGGAGTCAGCTTGGTGTTTCGAGAGATGGCTCTGTTAGTCAATTGCCTCTTGGGACCAAAGAAGCAGCGACTTGATTCTGTCCAAATTAAGTTTAATTAAGCTGAACTCAATTAAAATGGATGTCAGGAAATGTCTATAGCTTACTGGATTTGCCAGAGTATCGTTCGAACGACATGACAGACAGTCTCTCCTGAATCACTGTTGGGCACCTATTTGTTGCAGTCATGCAACAACAGCTGCATAATGCACAAAATCACCAGGCATTCAAAAACTAATAGGATTGGTGTCAACCAGGTGCCATTGCATTGCTCGTATTCACTACATGGCAGCGATGATTCTCGAGGAAGCGTGGCAGATGCACACATCCAGCACGACACTTACACCATATAAGCCATCGAAAATGTCAATCACACACGACAATCAACGTCGGCAACCCTTGTGCCATTGTTTCGGCTCGATAGACAATGGTTGCCAATGACAAACGAGTGGAGCACGACAAATAAACGGAATATGCGCCAGGTTTGTGGGTGATTGTCAATTGGGAAAGATTGCAAGTTTTTTTTAAGACGCCCAGGTTATCTTTAAGTCGACTGAGTGTTGGTATTTATCTTGTTTGATATTCTACTCCCCCCACGAATGAATATTACCGACGCTGTGAAAGCTCAACAACGCCACATGCAATCATCATAATGTAGTCTCTGGAACCAATAAATAACGTTTACCTTTAATGGCCACTTAGAAAAAAAAAACCCTCCCGCTCCCAAATGCGCATTCGAAACTTTGTGCGGCGTACCCAGAAAAGGGTTTATCCCCAGCACAACCGCAAAAATGCACCCTTCTGACACTCGAAACTTCGGCAAAGCATCCGCCCTCCCATTGGCAATTAATCGGTCAACCAACCACGTAACCCGACGCAGTCGCCCATCAATTTGCAAAATTACTTTGTGCAAAATTCATGCAGAATGGCGGGAGCTCCAGCAACCGAGCGTACGTCCCATAAATTGTCATAAGTGCTCTTACAGTTCACTATACAAAATTAAACTCTCGTTCGACGCAGCATGCGATGCATGTCACAGACGCAGAC
This sequence comes from Eristalis arbustorum, assembly GCA_916610145.1. Lineage (NCBI taxonomy): Eukaryota > Metazoa > Arthropoda > Insecta > Diptera > Syrphidae > Eristalis > Eristalis arbustorum. The sequence continues at coordinate 55,011,295 of OU744316.1, read as the reverse complement.
AATGTGTCAGCGGTGATGTGTCAGTGGCTTCCTAACACAATTGCCGTGCCGTCAAGTGGAATAATTAAACATAAATTATTCCATTGAATGGCTCCACACATGGTGCACACGACGAGGCACAGTTGACATTGATGCAACCACCGCCACTTTTCAGCGCCATCTGCGCCCGATATCTGTCAAACGTGTGTCTATGCGCTTTTGTGCAAAGTGAATAACTTAATTACCGCCTGACAGGTCTTCCATTTTGGCCATTAAGACATTGTTCCCGACTCTCTGGCCTACGTAATGAAAGACCTCTAGACTCCTGAAGCAGTAAGTGATTCGTGGAAGACCCGTCAAAGAGCGTGTGCAGCTCGTGAACTTATTGGAAAAAAAATGTCCACGTCAACACGTGAAGGGTTGTTAACAAATTTTGCGGATCTCCCCTAGAGCGGTGGTGGGAGTGATGGAAGACTGTTCAAATAAGTGAAACTCTGTGTGCAATGTAAGTCTTTTGATAAAAATACATTCATCATGAGGAGCAGCGTTGGGGGTGGAACTGGGTGAAGGACATGATTCTGGCGCAGGTGCACGCTTGCTTGCTTGCTCTGTTCATGCTGCCCGCGTAGATGAATGGGAAGACCCGCTGCAGACTTGTGTTGACAATTTTTCAAGAAAATTAATGAGAACTCGGTGTGGATACTTCACCAGAGATAACAAAGCATCTCGGGTGTTTTGCCACACCATTTTTCTCGTTCATTAATTACTTGTTATTCGAAAATGAAGATGTGTTGTTCTCTATGTCTGATAAGTGAGTTCGATGATTAGAAGGGACCGCGAGACTTTTGGAGACTCAGGGAAGTGTTTTGTTCGAAGAGACGCTGTCGATCATGGATTAATGACGAAAGCAAAGCAATCCTAAAGAAAGGAGATCCCTTAAACTGTGCCAATTATGGAAGGATAAGTCTCCTAAATATATCCTACAAGACCTTTTCTGCCGTTCTGTGTAAACGCCTGAAACCCTACGTTAAAAGCCGGATTGGTCAATATCAGTGCGGGTTCAAGACAACGAGATCCACTATTGACCAAATATTCACTTCACGGCAGATCCTGGAAAATACCCAGGAGTTTCAAGTTGACACCCACCACCTATTCATCGACTTCAAGGCCGCGCATGACAGTATTTATAAAGACGAGTTATAGAGCGCCTTGCCTAGTTTTGGCATTCCTGCAAAACTCGGCCGTCTTTGCAGAATGACAACGGAGAACGCCCGATGTTCTGTCAAGGTGTTTAAAGATTGTACCCTTTGACCTTCGATGCCAGAAAAGGATTTAGACAAGGCGACGCACTACCATGCGACTTTTTTAATATCATTCTTGAGAAGATGGTGCGGATCTCAAATGTCAACACAAGAGGTACGATCTTCCGCAAATCTGTGCAACTGCTCGCATATGCCGATGACATTAACATCACCGGAAGCAGAGCACAACGGGCTGTCAGTGGGGCGTTTGGGAGGATCGCGAAGGAAGCGGCCAAGATGGGGCTTGCGGTTAATGAGGGTAAGACAGAGTATATGCTGTCTTCAAAAAAAGTCCGCCAACACCGACGTCTTGGACAAAACGTCTCTATAGACAGCTATAACTTCGAGGTGGTGAAAGACTTTGTCTACCTAGGCTCCGAAGTTAACACAAACAACGATACCATTGCGGAGATAAACGGAAGATCACGTTGGAATAAAGCCATCTCTCGAAGAACCAAGATATCTCTGTATGAGACCCTGATAGTCGCAGTCTTGCTGTATAGCTCAGAAGCATGGACACAAACTAAAGCGACGATTATATTCTTGGTCGCTTCGAGCGAAAGGTCCTTCGCATTATCTTCGGTCCGGTATGTACGGATGGTGCTTAGAGGAGGAGACTGAACGACGAGCTGTACGGGCTGTACAGCGACATCAACCTGGTCCAACGCTTTCAAATCTTTTTCTCAGATCACTAGGTCACGTCGAGCGAATGAACACCAATGCTCCGGCCCTGAAAGTCTTCGACTCCAACCCCGAGGCACAACGCGGTAAGGAAAGACCACGCTTACGGTGGCGCACGCAGCTAGAAGGGGACCTGCATAAGTTGAACGTGCGTGACTGAAAGCAACTAGCGCAAGACCGGGCTAGATGAAGAGGCGAGTTAACTGAGGCCCGTGTCCACCCCGGACTATAGCGCCAGCCAAGCAAGAAGAAATAAACATATGCTACATATGCATTTCTAACCATTTACTGCATTTATCTGTTCCTACAAAGGCCATTCACAAAAAAGGCAGCCTGAAAAAGTCCCACCAAGAGTGGAAGGAGTAGAAGAAAAAAATCTTGAACCAGTTTTCTGCATTGGGCGCTAATTGTAGGGCATGCACAGGGAGCTCATTTGGCTCGGACCAGCCTTTGTTCCAAGGCGATGTTAAGAGTTAGTTTGAAATAAAACTCTTGTAGTTTTGTCTGGAAATGTGCATGTTTCAAATGTGTTTCCCCCTCAGTACGAATGAGACCATTCTCCAGACTTCTTACTCCCATATTCTGTGTATCAAAGAAATGTAACAGTCAGGCGGGACTACACTTCAGAATTGGAGAGGATCTTCCGGCATTAAATGGATTGAGTATTTAGTTATTGCATGTTCTTTCCTTGAAGACTACCTCCCGCTCGCAGCCAAAATGAACTTATTTCCCTGACATGCCCCCAGGAACACTCAACGGCTACGAATAGCCCGGTACACCGCTGTAAAAGTAAATTAGAGTCAAGAGCTTCTCCTAAAGAGTTGCGTTTGAGCAGGAGCCGCACCTATTCCACGGGGAAAAACCCCTTTTCTTTTACGACAGCCTAAGCGAATATTATTGTATCTCGCCTATCTCGCCCTCCTCCTCCCTCCCACCCCCTTTCCATTCAATGATGCAATATCGGTCTATTTCAGGTCTGAACAGCTGAAAAGAACTCGCCCAGACATTTGCATACAACGAATGCCTACTTTGCTCGCATGTGCTTGTCTCTATGAGTTTTCTCATTGAAATGTGTGCTTTCATATTACGTACATTCTTTTTTATCGGAACGTATACATTACACGTAACTCAATGCACGACACACCGACCGACGTGTGTCTGTGATAACATTGATTCAATTGAGCGTGTGCGTCATACCTGAGCGGGTTCCATTGCAGGCCGAGGCTTGGGCCGGGGCGGCAGCTGAATTATGAATAAATTGAAAACGAGAAAAAAGAATTGATACAAATTCCCGTATTGGATAGTATTCCCTCGGTGAAATTGAATGTGGAATGATTGAAAGGAATGCGATGGGAATATATATTTTCAAATCATCACACGAAAAGGTGGCTGTTCCCTTTTGTCGGGCTGCAGCGCACAACTATTGCTAATTCAATTACGTTGTGCTGCTGTGATGTTTAATCAAATTTCCACAAACGTCGCAGATGGCTGGAGAAAAGAGCAATCTTCAGCTGAAATGGTCCCTCTCTGAATGGCAAAGAACCCATGGGGAGGGAGGTGAAGTAAGCAATTTGCGGTATTTCCCAACTCAATGGGATACAGAATCCAATTCGTCGCTTTGATGCAAATGCTGTTGCTGCTTCAATTTATTTCCGAGCTAGATTGTCTATTAACTTGGCTTTGACATGTGGTCTTTCAGCGGTTTGTGTTACAGAGTATAATTTGTTGTTTTGTGGCAACGTTCTGGATTCAGTCAAGACTGGGATGCTTCAGGAGTATGTTCTCACCTCTGTTACGGGTGATGATGTACCGAAGTAATTAAGCCTCGTCTGCCTAGGTGGACTCAATCATTTTTAACCTGCTCGCTACAGTCTGTACAAGGCAGTATGCATGTCTTATCCGAATGATGTAGTCGGAGGCAAGCATGCTCGATGAGAGCAGTGGGAATGCTTACTACAGTCTCATCAACCAAATCCACATATCAATCTTGTTAGGTCTTTCAATTCCTCATCGCTTATGTCCTCCATCATTTCGGTAAAAGGAGACGATCACGAACAAGAAACCCAAACAGAGTCATGAATAATTAACAAGGCCCCAAAGCAACGAACAAAGGGTCTCAGGGAATAGAACCCGACGTAGGGAGAAAGACAGATATGCCATTGCACTGGCGGAAAGAAAAGCTGGCTATATGGCTTCTCCACCAGCAACAAAAAGAGACAGGTGGAGTAATAACTCCCCAGCAGGATAAGCACCGACCGCACACAGAGTCAGATAGCCTAGATGTGTGATTCATGTGCCAATAATGACGGAAATCGCCCAGAGTACGCTGCCGAACACAACTCAGATCCATCCAAGGAACAACACTGCTTGTAGCGTAAAACACACAAGACCCACTGCTGATGCAAAAAAGCAAGCAACTACAGGAGGGATATCTTATTGCGATGTCGCTGGCCAATGTAAGGTTGCAATAATGCACTCACTACATCTGCCGCAAACGATCACAGAGCGAGAAATGGAACTGGTGAGGAAGAGCCTATTAGAAGAGATACTGCACTTCTAGCCCTCAAAAGCTACTAAGTCACCTCTAAGCTAGTATGTGACTGACTACAACTGTTACACTTCATTTGGATACCAGGTCACAGAAGAACTTACTTACTTATGAGGCCGACAACCCATGAAGGGTCTGAGCCTGAGCAATTGCTGCCTTCCATTGTTGACGGTTCTGTGCGCTCTGCTTACAGTCATCAAGACCAAGCTGTCTTACATCCGCGAAGACTTGGTCTCTGTACCGGATGTTCGATCTTCCCCTTCTTCTCGAACCAGGAGCATCGGGTTCGAAGACAATCTTAGTTGGAGCATTATTGTCCATTCACTCGATGTGGCCGAGCCATTGTAGTCGACGACCACCACATCCTTGTACAGCTCAGTTGTGTCCACTTCTATTTTCGCCTTCCTCGCAGACGGAACCATATATCCGACGTAGAATTTTTCTTTCGAGGGCACCAAGAATCAACTCTGCAGTTTTGCTTAGTGTTTAGCTTTCGGCTTCAAAAAGCAGGACTGGCAGAATAAGAGTTGTGTAGAGCATGATTTTGGTCATTCGAGTCAGGAGTTTCGAGTTAGCATCGGTTTCCAAGGGCGAGTCTACGTCGGATCTTAGCGACGATGTCGATTGTGAACTTTACGTTTGGCCCGAGGTAGACAAAATTCCTTACTACCTCGAAGTGCTGTCGATTGTAACGTTTTTGGCCTAGATGGCAGTGTTACCACAGGGACTCTATAGAGTCAAAAGGACTCATTTTTTTTAGCCTGACTAGGGGATTCATCATTTTTTGATTTGACTAATTGTTTTAACAACGAAATTACCTTTTTTTCACCAAATTTGCGATATGTGAACTACGCTTTAATATTTCCTGAACGTGTTTATTTAAAATGCCTGAAAACATACCAGCACTGCACCGAGGAATGACTGTGGCCAGACTTCGAGCCAGGAAAGGAATGCAGTCGTAGATGTAGATGACTGCAGAACCCATAAAGGTCCGCTGCTTTCGTGGAAGGCTATAAGATTAGATTGCATACATCATTAAGTGTCAGTTTTCTAAGCGGTAGCCTATCCCCAGCAAACTATATTTGAAAGCAAACCATGGTGATGGTTGGACCTCTCGAGAGCACAATCACAGAAGGCATGACTCTCCAGAATGTATCCAAGTCCGCTGATAGAAAAGACTGCAGACGACTTACCGTCGTAAGGTCACTACATCCTTTGCTAAAAACTTATATGTGCTGGGCTTAAGCGAGGATTGCCTCTGCGATGCCTGTGGAGAGGACGGCTACACGGCAGACCACTTAATATGTTAATATCCCGTCTTTGGTTGGATCAGGTGGCAGGTCGTCGGCGCTAATGTGGTTAGAGCGTATTCTGTAGGCCCTTCACCACAGAAGCGCCTGCTGATCTGCCGAAGGAATTGTCTTGCGTCTGACTACTCCAGTGTAGAACAAAACAATCGAGTTCTTTTGTGTTTTTTTCTCTCATTCATTTATGTTTAAAATTACTCGTTTTTTAAGCCTCTGGTACTCATAAATAGTCTATCCTGTGGTAACACTACTAGATTGTGTGCTGCGGATCGTTTTTTTGCTCGGCAGCATATATTTGGTTTTATCGTCGTTGACCTTTAGGGCAGCTCATTTCGCATGTTCCTCAATTGCCGTGGAAGCTTCTACTATGACACGTTGGGACCGCGCGATAATTTCGATATCATCAGCGTATCCCAACAGCTGGACTGACTTGTAAAAGATACTTCCGTGTTTACAGACGCCCCAAGCTCTGTTAATATTCTGAATTCTAAAAACTCCTCCAGCATTATGGCGAAGTAGTTTCCCAGGAATAGACTTATTTTCTTTGCAGCAGCTGGTTAAGCCTGAAGGTCCAGGTTCTCCTCTTAAAACTTTCTTCGTATAGTTTGTTGGCCAGCCATTGACTATGGTCCTAGAAAACCTCACAATAGAAGGTAGTTAAATCAAGAAGTCTTGATGGTGCCTGGAGGAAGTGTTCGGTATGTTTGCTCTGTCTGGCAACTGTCTGAGACTCTTTTTCTAATTGGTCACCACAACTTCCGCATATGAAATCATGGGTAAATCTCAGTCTCAGTGAGACCCAGGTAGAGTTCCAGTTACCATAACGAGTAACTTTGTCTCATTGAAGGAGTTTCTCGTTCTCTAAGAGTAGCTTCGCAGATGGTGAGGAAGTTTCACCTCTTATTTGCTTCCTCTGTGTAGAGTCATATACATTCTTCTTGACGTCCATATTCCGTGGCTTAATTCATAAGACTGACTGGGATGGGTCTATTTCGATCCTTTGACTGCCAAGTTAACACGGTGACTCGTTGCTGGCTAACTCTTTGTGATCTGGTACCAAACATAGGATACTGCGTGCTGAGAAACTTGAGCTCTTTACGGCATCCTGCGATATGACCAGCTTGGACATCTTATCGGCGCAGTCTCCCTTCTCTCGTTTGCTGTTACTTAGAGCTCCCACCCTATGTTATGTCTAACGTATTACGCTAACGGACGTGAGAGCAAGAATTCGAGGACAGGGACTAAATGCAGACGCTTGGTAGACGTAGAGGTCTGGTAGCTTTCTTCTAATTCTTCTTCCAACTTCCATAGCGGCCCTATTAGGCACACCTCCGGCTTCTGAACACCCAGAAAACACATTTGTTTTTAAGAAAATTTTACTACCTAGTTCTGAGTGTTGTGGCAGCCATTTAGAACTAACTAGATGGTCACGAAATCTCACCACGGGAGCTCAGTCGCATCGGTGTCAATCTGACCAGAGGTTGGTCAATTTCTTAGAGCGTACTGGTTAGTGTGTAGTGGGGAGGGTCGCGGGTATCACTAGTCATCAATTAAGCCTTTTTTGGTTATGATCCAGCACACTATGGAGTGGATTGTGATTCAGCCGAATTGTTGTGGCCATGACGTTGTGGTACGTCGATCACTATGCACGTGAACCTTAGCTTCTAGTTATGTTAGACAACAATAATTTTCACTGATCAACTCTTTCGAGTCACATGACAATGCTCAATGAATATACCTGTCTAGAAAAAGCTTCTCAAACTTAGCTGTTCTGAGTGGGCACACAACTGTAGCTCCAGGAGAGAAGAGCCAAAATAGCTGCGAGTTATGTTAGAGCGGCCTGGGATTGTCACTCACTAGAACCCAGTTGGTACTTGAAGCAAAATTAGAAGGTTGTATAATAATTTACGCATGAGATCACGTAAATGCAAGCACTCACTCTTCCCTTAAACCGCTTTGAGTCCATTGGGCACTGGGCAGTTTCCTAGAAGTAGCCCGCACTTTGACATCGACATATTGCAAGCGACTTGACTTCAAAGTAAGTCAAAGAGAGTTCAACTATGTGTCCTCTGGTACACTTGCCTTGCGACCTTCTTTTGCCGATTCGAATGCATGTCTAAGGCACGTGCAAAGACCTTGGCTTTGTTGCCCCAACTGCTCTAAAGTAAAGGATGCATTCCCGCATGCACGAGTGCCACGAATTTCATCGACATAACTCCATTGATTCCCAACAAATCACTCAAGTCCCTATTTCATTTCAAGGACCTACGCTTGGTTCAATACTCAGAACTCCGAGCACCAGTAACGAACCTCTCGAATCGCTTTGAAAGGAGAAATCCACTCCACAGCATGGCACTCGGCTCACAGAAAAACCTTCACAAAATATTCTCCCAACCAACTGTGCCCCCGATTGGTAATTAGCTCTCCAGAGCCGCAGAAATTAATTACCATCGACCCTTTGGCCGACGCATTCGAGGTAAGGGCTCAATCGAAATGCAATGATTTGAAGTTTTAATTAAACGTCAAAATCAGCAAATTCCCTGCGAACTTTGAGCTAGATGTGAATTGAGTGTCGCCTTGGCATGCTTCCAATCAACGGCTGATCAAACGACTGAAACTGACTGGCAAAGCGGACTGCTGCCCGCATTCCTTATGTTAATTTACTCGCACTTGATGGCATTTCGCTCGAATGCATCGCCCACTGACCTTGAGGCAGGCGCCCATTTGAAGTGCTTCCATCACCCCTCGCATCGCATCGGGGCGTCTGTCACAATCTGTCATTTTCACATTTCGACTTACAAGGCAGCCCACCCGCCGCCCTCGGTTCATCATTCATCGTAAAATCACTTCAGCTGACTTCGTCACTTCAGAACACCTCCCCTAATGCCATGCCACCACTCTTGGCTTGTGTGTCGTGCAAGCACATTTTGGGTGGTGCGATATACAATGTGGCCCACGTCAATGGCGGGCGCGTATCCCCTGCGTACAACACACGCGAGTGTGTGTTGTTAAGATGTGTTGTCATGTGAGTTGTCAAATACAACATACTGGCGCCCTCCTTGTCATCCATTTCGCCCGAAAAGCAGCAGAACGACGGCACAATGCCAGTACAATACACCTTTTCAACTCTAATGAAAAGCAATTTAACAGGGAAACTCTTAACACTCAACTCCTTCGGTGCTTGCTTGCATGACAATCGAATCGAACAATGGGCGAGAGTGGATAAATGGATGTTATCCCTTCAGAATGTGACGAGGTCGGGGTCGAGAAGGGGATGCGAGCCAAAAGAAAAATGGAATCTGCCGGGTGAGGGGAGGGGGAAGGACTTTCAAGAGGGAATCAACTCGTACGTCTCGAAAATGGCATCACAAAATGAGAGCACCCACTTCATTATGGAACGAAGGATGCTTGTTAGCTGTTTGGGTACTCGCCCGCTTACGTAAGGGTCTCCTCTTGTGATGGAGCGACGGTGAGTCTATCCCGTGCACATGCCCCCCGTAGGTGAAAGACACCGATGCGTGGGGCGTGAATTAAGTGGATTCTAATGGGTTGTCAGGGCGAGTTTTGACTCTGAAATGATTTCGAATTTAAATTAACGCCCACGTGCTCACAAATATCTGAGAGAACTGTGGCCATGAGGGAGTTAAAGTGGCTTTAAAGTGGATTTCCTCGAATGTGCTGCAATTTAGTGAAGAATCCTTCAAGTGGGGGGATTTTTATGGAACGAAGCACACACGCGTGTAGTCAGTCTGACCAGCGTTGTTGAATACTCACACGAGCAGTCTGATGTAGGTCGCAGATGGTTAGTTGATGTGAATGCCTCCGATTGCAATTCACCACTAAATGAAGTTGTACTTTTCATTGAGCACACAATATACTTCTTCTTCAAATGTACCTCACTTCATTGGCCAAGTCACGCTGAAGCATTGGAATATCCGCTTCTTCGAGCAGCTCGTTTGGCCTTAAATCGAGTTAAGCTGCATTTTGGTTATGATTGCGATTACCAGCGCCCGACGAATTTGCATACTTTGCATTAGGTGAGAGTTGGTGCCATTCATGCACTGAGGCGAAAGTAGTCCCATTGTACCGTCACTGGTGTATTTTTGAGGTTACTTAGGTTTTCATAAAAGCATGAGCCTGTAGTAGCGTTCCTAGTTGATTCGAGAGCAGGACAGTCGCAGATGAGGCGCTGAATTCTCCTCCTCACCCTCGTCTCGGCAGCTTCTAATGGATTCATTGGTGAGAGGTTTAATCTTTTTGCGACAGGAACTATTGAGCAATGTCCGGTTATTATTCCCACTGCAGAGCCTGTTTCACTAAACTTTGTGGAAGAAGCCGATATAGCTTGTAGCTTCTGAGTGCTGGCTTTGACTTCTTCTCATCTACGAATCGCTCTCATAAGTGAGTGCGTCAAAAGCACATGCTCTGATTACAATGAACTTGCCAGTTTTAACCTCGTCAGACTTTCAACAGGATATGACTTTGGCCTCAAGGAGAGGACTATCTCTTTCACCAGATTATCTGGAAACAGATCAGTGGGAAAGTGCTTCCATAAGACTCCAAACTGACTGTCAAGGCATCTTTCTTCTGCTACCGGTTCGATGCATTTCATCAAAGACAGTTCTGCGAGGATATTACTTACTTAATAGTCAGACCAGCTTCAGGGAGATACTAAATCTCAAACAACAGCTGGGTTTCATCTGGGAGTATACAGCTTTCAGTCACTAAAATCAAATCCCGGAGCTTCAAATCCGGACTGATTTCCATATAATTTGTATGGCCGACCACATTAATCATGGCATTTATGGTGTCTGGACTACATTCACATTTTGTCACAGTTCGTCAAATTCGCGGTTGTTTTCTTTTCCATTCATCTTCGTCGCACACGGGACCAATCTGTTTTTTTTTTTTGATGCTGCCTTGCTTATAGTCCAGCATTTTATCACCAAAGGTCGTGCTGACTACTCAGACGTTCAGCTTCTTGGCAAAGTCCACCTGCGTTAGTTCCCTTTCAGATGCGATGTCATGCAGACTGTGTTTACCTATGGGCTCCATAAAGCTGGACCAAAATAGCGTGATGCTGATCCATCGAGCCGCGGGTATACCATTTGTTGTGAACGATCCCTTATTTTTTTTTGTCTGTTTGCAATGACATCTGTGAAAAATATTTAGTATACATCAAGTCATTGAACAGACAAAATCATTTTTTCATGTCGAATTTTGTACCAGAAAGTGATGATTTGCGGAAAGCATTAAGTTTTTGTTTTCATTTGAAGAAAAGTGCTCCAGAGTCACATCGAATGCTTGTCGAGGCATATGGTGACCATGCTCTATCTGAAGCAACATGCAAAAGATGGTTTCAACGGTTCAGAAATAATGATTTTGATGTGAGAAATGAAGAACGTGGAAGACCACCAAAAAAGTTTGAGGACGCCGAATTGCAAACGATATTGAATGGAGATGACACTTTGAGTCAAAAGCAAATGGCAGCAATGTTAAATGTTGCACAACAAACAATTTCTGATCGTTTAAAAGCTATGGGAAAGATCCAAAAGTGTGGAAAATGGGTGCCACATGAATTGAATGAAAGACAGATGGAAAACCGAAAAAACATTTGTGAAATTTTGCTTGACACGTAAAAAAATCGCTTTTGCATCGGACTGGCGTTGAAAAATGGATTTATTTTAAGAACGGAAAAAATCATGGGTTAATCCTTGACAACCTCGACTGCAAGACCAGATCGATTCGGCAAGATGACAATGCTGTGTGTTTGGTGGGACCAGAAAGGTGTGGTGTACCACGAGCTCCTAAACCCTGGTGAAACCGTTAATACTGATCGCTACCGACAACAAATGATCAATTTGAACCATGCATTGATCGAGAAACGACCCGAATTGGCCAGAAGACTCCATGGCTCCATGACAATGCACATGCACACAGAGCAAAACCGGTTCAGGATACAATCAAAACACTTGGCTGGGAGCAGCTACCCCACCCGCCGTATTCACCAGACTTGGCTCCTTCCGACTACCATTTGTTTTCATCGATGGGACACGCATTGGCTGAGCAGCACTTCGATTCCTACCAAGAAGTCGAAAATTGGGTGTCTGATTGGTTTGCTTTAAAAGACGAACAATTTTATTGGCGTGGTATTCACAAATTGCCAGAAAGGTGGTCAAAATGTGTGGAAAACAATGGCCAATACTTTGAATAAAATGTTTTTACTTTCCCATTAATAATTAGTGTTGTATTTTCAAAAAATTTCATTTCATACCGGTATACCTGGTCAGTGCGATTGCGGCTTGCAGTTTAAAATCACTGCGACTTAACAAAAAAAAAAAATATTGCCTGCAATAAAAACAGGCATTTTTGGTGAATCAGTATGCGAAAGCTTGGATCACAGTCGACGGCAGTCTACGATTTTCATTGTGAAAAAAATCGCAGTTAGTGAGTTTTAGCTCAACACGAATATATTTCCTACCATATACTTCCGCAATGGTAGGATCAAAGCTGATACTGTCGAAAATACTGTCATCGTGCTCTAGTCTTCCTACAGATGATTATTGGTGAATGCTTCCACCATCGGATGAAAGATGCCTTTGGTAAGCCAACTAGCCCAGTGGCTTTGTTTCCCTCAGTCAAGAGCAATCTTCGGTGTTTTACAAGTTGTTATGCATCTACAGGGCTACAGTGCTTGAGTGGTTAATTCGGACCCAATTTGTTTTCGATGATAAATCGTATTGAATTTCGTTTTGAGCATTGCCCGAGAAGTGCTGACCATGCAACTTGACTGTGGGATGCTGGCACATCTTCAATGATCTGTTGAAATAAAATTAGTGAGACATTAGTATTCGCACGACTGGTTTCATTTATTCTCTCGTGGAAGGATCGCATTACAAACTAACTAAGGCTGCAGCACTGTCCCATCGACTAGAGTTCCCTGTTACTCCCTCCATGTCACATTTGTTAAGGTGCTGAAGGAGGTTCTACTTAAAAGGATCTCTTATTGAGGTTGGTGACTGGATTACCTTCACAAAGGCCTGTGACTGACTATCGGAGCGTAAAAAATTCAAGTTCAAGTGAGGAGGGTTTGGTAATTCCATGAGACTTTCTTCCTCTTGTGTTGAGGTCAGAGTCTACAGCTTTGAGAGCCCTCATGTTATTGGTATGGTCTATGGCTAGACACTTTCAATCCAATGTTGTCGGATGTTCTTGGAATACCTTTTGTAAGTGCAAAGCGATACACCTTTCGTTTTTCCGCTCTTTAACAACACACAATCTCCAAGTTCACACATGCTTGATACTATAGTATCAAACGGAAATACATAACGTATTCTTCTCTCCAAGAAGTTAGTCCTACGCCATATCTCACAATGCCAGCAGCACTGGTCTAGTCCAAGCATGAGGAGATGACAGCTGGTGCAACAAAAGTCGCTTCTGGCGAAGCTGGACCGAAGTTCCCCCTTCACACGAATAAGTAATTAAGTGCACGCGCGATATTATTCGAAAACGAGGAAAAACGAAAATCGCAACAAGATTACCGCCAGTGATGCCGGAAACTCGAAATAAACCCCCAAATCCCCTTGAACCACTCCGAACAACAAACAAAACTCAAAATTGAAAAATTCGTGCTTAGCCATCTTAATGACTGCATTGGATGCTGGACTTCCTTAAATAAACTGCAAACAACCGGTTAATCGGATTTCCCAAAATCTAATCCGACTAGACCCTGGCATGCATGCACAAAAAAATAAACCACTCCTGCTCTGCTTCGACATTCGGTCCTCTTCGCAAAATAGTTGAGCAGATCATTAGTATTTCGTGCCGGATACTTCGTTTACCAAGATAATCTCGGAAAGTGAAATGTATTCAACTGAAATGGAACTGAAATCAAAGCTTCCTGCCTTAATCCCAACGACTGTCAAAGTCCTTCGTTTGAATTTTAATACACTTCTTTTTCGGGAACGTCTCCCCGCCTTCGGGGCGGCTCCCAAAAAGGACGACGAACAGGAATTGCAAAAAAATGAGATGAAAAAAAAAGGATTTCAATCTTCTTTCAGTCTAATTATGATGGAAGAGGGATATGAGCTCGCCTCATAAACCATCTCCTCGTCGCCGTCGGGAAATAAAATACTTTAAAAATGATACCAAAGCGGCGGGGGCTGGGAGGAGCGACTTAATTGGAAATCAGGTTTCACAGCGTAATGAAAGAGAAATTGAATTGCGGATCAAAGCTGAGACTGGGAATGAAATAGCTTGGACTGGGCACACTGTAGCATCACATTGCTCTGGTGCTGCCTTAAATACAGCTCAAATTCAATTAGATACGCAATGGGGAGGGAGCGGCGAGTGGGAACACACGTTTTCTACTTCTTGTGTGACTGACAAGGACTGCCTTCCTTTTTGCACCCAAAAGACACTCAATTTGAAGACTTTTGCGCTTTCAATTCATTTTACCAGTGGGTGGGTGGGCGTTGATGGAAGGTGGGTGGTTCAATACTTCCGTTGTATCTGTGTTGTTTGCTTCTACTTGTCAAACAGAGCTCAAGAAAACAGGAATTCCAGGGAAATTCAATCAGAGGAGGAGGAACTTATGATCTGTTCGACAAAATAGAGTCACAACAAGGGAAATCAAAACTTTTGATGGTACACACATAGTTGCAAGAGGGTCACCATAGGGAGCTTGTCAGTAGTGAAGAAGACACACACATTTCCCAGGTACTTAATGAATGGCTATGCTTGGGAATTTTATGGTTTTCCACTTTGAGGCATCCTGGATCTACCACTTTGCACCAACTTCCGGTCCACAGTTTGTCCGATGATGTCAAAAAATGCTTGAGACAAGGCGACGCATTGTATTGCTATTTCTTTAACACATCGAAAAGATGGTGCCGCAACTCAAACATCTACACCGAGGCCCGATCTTACACAAAGGTTCCATATGCCATCGACATCATCGGCAGAAGTCAGCCTGTCGTCAGTGTGGTTTGTTTGAGCATTGAGATAGAAGCGTCTAAAATAGACCTCTCTGGCAGGACCAAGATATCTTACATAATGCCGTCAATATAAAATTTTACCTGGAAAGTGCTACATCGCTACGCTCCAAACTGCACGAAAACAATGACACCACCGCGTAGACGGAGCGAAGAATAACCCTCTGTCCACTGTTTGTTTGAGTTTGGAAGGCAACGGAAAAATAAATCCTCTTTGGAAGGAACCATGCATGACTATTTAGGACCGTGATAGCCCGTGTTCCGCTGTACGGCACTTGATAACGTAAGACCACAACGTGGAATGTCATGCTAATAATGCATATTAGCCATCCACGCAAAAAGACTCCCACATAAAATCGACGTCGTCCGGTGTTTTGAAGGTAGCGCTTTCACCAGAGGCAAAACGAGCTGGTCTTAATGGAATCAATGAAAATCAACTTAACTGCAGTCAAACTTAGATACAAATATTAAAGTTATCAAGACTTCCAATTATTACGTAAAATTACATGTAAATTTCACTCTCGACGCCAACCAATGTTACTGCTAATAACTTCGAGTTATAAACGTTGTAGACACCAACTCTCCAGCTAAGGCTGTCTTCTATTTCGAACCCCCTTGTTCGATGAGGAAGGGAAGACCGAACCAGAGGTATAAGGACGAAGCTATCGCGGACGGTTTCATGACAGACTGACACTAAATAAATATATGTGATACCTAACTTGGAGACAACAGCTGCACCAGAACGTAACTGATTTTGGGTTGTTTTTTCATCTCTTTATTATGCTGACAACTTTTGCCGAAGTCGACAATCAATTTGTTTGGTATGCTCTCTCTCTCTGTAAACAGCGACATGTGATAACACTCTGATTGCTTATTCAAATTGGAAAAGACCACGTTAAACAATTTAGATGCCCGAGATTCACTGATATCCGTCTACTGCGTGGTCCCACAGGTTCGGAGTGGTGAATCCTTCATTCTGGACCTGTTTTGTTCTAGTGTTCTACATGATGAGGTTAGTGGTTGGATTCAGCACTAATTTATGAATGAATTTATTTTTCAACCGCCGTCAAAGCAAAGACTAAAATGCTTTTCTATCGAAACGGCTTAGGGTGACATCACATTCTCTTGAGATTGTCCTAGTTTTCGCGAGATAGTGCAAAGCAGCTATGACCAAGAAAATAAGCAAAAGGCTATGCTCCCTTTTGAACCAACGACTGGCAAGAGTTATTCTAGACGAATTCTTTTAAAGTACCGCTGGATGGCGCACTTGGTTGAGTGCCTGGTTCCAGGTCCCAGGTTCGATTCCCAATGAAAGCAAGGCTTAATCTACTTTTATCTGGTTTCACCCTTTGTCGTCGGGATCAAATTAACGTCACTAGCTATCTCAATGGACCAACAATGGTCTGAGTTTGCTGACAGCTCAATAAACTAACCTATTCTACATCTAAAACATGTCTGGCAAGAGTGACGTTGTGACCAAGTCGTCGATGGTGAGTGTCCTACTATCCTTCACCCCAAATTGAAGCACACATCCCCACCCCTATTTTCCGCAAAATCCTTCGCCAGAGGGAACACCTTTAAACATTTCCTCTAACAAATCAAAACAATCGCCTTAAAGTTTACTTTTCATTTACAAATGTCCACATTTTTTCTCTCCCTTCCCTGACGTGACGCCTCACTAGGGCATTTTCAAAATATTTCCCCAACACCTTGCCGTGGGATTGAACCATTTATGAACTCTCATCACGTCCGTGTTCTGTTTTCTTTTGCACTCCCCTCCAAAATACCGTCACATTCCATGTTTTTCTCTTTTGTCGGTTGGTAGGTATCGGGTGGCAAAAAATATACGCGTTTCAAAACAAACACACGCACCGACATCTCCTGCCCGGAAGCTTGGATTTGTTTTCAACTGTGAAAGTGCTTCCCCCCGTCTGCAGCCACTCGGTATCAGGAACAGAGTGCCCTTCCCCTACCCGGGCTATCAACCACCCCAAGCAATCACACATCATATCTGATTCACCGCGAAGAAAAGTACATAAAAATCCGGATTTGTGCCTATCCATGGCAATAAGGATCATAATTAAATTAAACGACTTTCAGATGAATTCGGAGCAAAAGTTTCGCCTCGGATCCACTCGACATATGAGTGATTGGGTCGTCGTCGTCCCCGCCACCCTGTGCCGTCGGATCAGAGAGTAATGAAAACTTTTGAGAGCCCTACGAAAACAAATGGAATTCCCATTCTTTTTTCGCCCGCCCGGCCACTCCCGAATGCGGCTCGGCGAGCATGTGACGGGCGAGGGACCGGCCCACTTCGGGTTCGGTAAATAATTCAAATCATTGTCAGCTGCCGCCACAGTGAGCGAGTGTGTTGCGTAATTTACGAATTAGCCCGAACTCACATTAGGGCAACGTGGCACTGCCATTGACACGCCTGTTTCCGATGGCAACGTATCCATCATTCATTTTTGATTCACTTATGCGGCCTTCTGGGGCAGGAGTCACGTTTGAATAGTTATGCGGAAACTTTACTGTCGTCAGCGACGTCAGCAGACCCCCGCAAAGAGTAAATCACGTAGCGAGATGAAAAATTCACGCGGCAGGCTTGTGTCCCGAACAGTCATTAATCAAGCGAACATTTTTGTTATTTGCTGTTTCCTCGTCACTCTCGACCGGGCGAAAACTTCGACACAGGACTATCGGCGAAGGTCAGGGCGCACCCCACGTTGGGGCGTATAACTACCGTCGGCGGCGCTCGTAAAAGGATTATTGTGGCTTCTCGATCGCACGAAGGACACACGCACGGCTGGCGGTTACGTAACGATCGATTAACGTATATTGTGTGTAAAATTAAATTCATGGCACGCCCTAGGCATTCCAAAACCAAATCCCATGCGGAGCAGTGGATAAGCCACTAGTGCCGGTGGGGAGCTATGAAAACGAAACAACAGCACCGACTTAACTTCACCTTCTTCTCCTCGCCCGTAATCGGGCCGGAAGTGAGCTAAAGAAAATTTGTTTACATCCTGCGTGCCTGACAGGATACGTCTTTTCTCGCACACGACTAGACCATTCAGACGCCGGGTAGAGCTGGCCTCATAATCATACATGGATACGGGGTAGAAAGTTTATGAATTCTAGAAAATAACCGAGATAAGCTTCATGCACACAACAACAGCATGCACGGCAGACTTCGGGCACACAGCGCCGCGCCGTCGATACACGAGGACCACACCTGTACGGCCGCCGCGCCGTCATCGTCGGCCGGATGGTGGTGAAGGCAAGTCGTGCATTGAAGGATACCCGAATTGCAATTGCCTCGGTCGATGAGGGGGCTGCCGACTCAACCCGCCTGGTACGTGTCTAGTTGATGTGCTGTGGGAATCAGCAGGAGCGTAGCACAGCGATGGCATTAGTTTCGGAATTACATTGCCCTCTCCGGTGGGCGGGTGTGCCGCACTCAGATGGAATGTCTAATTCTGTTCGTGGGTCCTGTGCAAACACAACCGAAACTGGAAAATTGCAAAATTGCCTAAAATGTTTACAAAATGTCTGGACTATAATCGTTATACACATACGGGAGGACGGGAGGTCGGTGGGACAGGGCCGTTCTTTCGTACGTCCGCCCTGACCTGCTCCACGCCAGAGAGGCACAACTGTGTGCGGGAGCGGTGCAAACAATTCGCTTCGAGCTTTAATTGTTTTTGCAGTTAAATGTAAACAGTGGAGACATTTATAGTCCCTTCAGCTGAATAACAATTTCCTGGAGTTCTGTTTCATGCCCCGTCGTCTGTTGAGGGTATTAGCTGCGAGTGCAGTTGGTAATGTGGGGACATGCAATATGTGCATCACTTGCGGTCGACAGAATGAGATGAGCCTTTTAAGCACAAACAGACCCTCTCGCAGATGTCAAACTGAGGTCCTGACGATCGTCAATTTTAGTCAATACCTCCACTCGGAGTTGGACAATAGTCTCATGCATCATTTTTATGTTAAATAAAATCAGCATGTCCTTGGTATCGTTTATTCGTTCCCCGCCATGACTCCACCGAAGTTCACACATGAATACACCCGTGTGTGCATACCGTGAACTCTGAAACGAATCCGTGCTGCACCTAGTTTCCCAGACAGGTAGCCACCGGAGGGGTGCGGCATATGTGCAACGTCTCGGATTCAATTTGTAGAAGGTGCAATGAACTTTTATTTGACCTCACAGCCACCTGGGACGCAGCCCCTTTTCCAGTTTTGGAAAGTTTTTATTTCAAAATGCATCGTTCGGACACGACGTGAAGTTCTAAACTCCCGCATTGATTGGAGCATAATAGAGCGATGCAGACGAAGTTATGGGAATGCTCGTACATTTTCCAGAAATCATTACATGCACATGTTAAGGTTTTCCGCACACAATTTTGCAGAAGACGTCTGCTCTTATATATTTTGGAAAATTGACTGCACGGCCTTGCCATAGTACACTGACGGACTACTAGGAATGGAAATCTCTACACATCGACAGAAAGAGTGAAAACTCCTGCATGGTGTTGTACGGAGAACAAGGTGTGCTGGAGTAATATCCATTTTTGTATGATCTTGTTCAACTGTTGCACTGACTTACTCCAGCAATACAGTCCCGAATGTTTCTGTTTAGGTAACCCAGTGTGGTTAGCTTGTTAGCGTATAACTAGGGGGACCCGACAAATGAACGCCAGTCTTGCACAATATTGACCGGATTTTTGGTTCAAATTCAATCCCAGCATTAGTCTTATTGAGTCTCTGGTGATAATAAATTTCACTGATCGGAACCGAAGTCGTTTCATCGTTTGTACCTCTTTTAAGACGGTGCAGTCACTCATCACTTCAGCCAATATGGCCCACAACAGCGCTATTTAGCACAAACATTTATATTATTCTTCTCCTGATGGCGCTACAGTTCAGGGTGAACCTTGGCCTTACCAAATAAGCCTCTAGAACTAGCAAGATCTTTAGCCAGCCGCCTCCAATTTCGCACGCTTGAGGTCCTTCTCTATCCCATCGAGAACGTCCTGAGTGGCGTTGTCCCAATGGCTCGGAATCGATGACTCGGGCCATAGCTGTGGTACCCATCCATTCTACATGACCTAGCCAACTTAAGCGTTGGATCCGAAGACGCTTAACTACGCCACTGTACAGCCCGTACGGTTCTTGGTTGAATCCTCTCCTCCAGACGCCACCAACGCAAACAGGACCAAAGTTCGCACACGGAACTTTTCTCTCAAAACGACCAAGAGCTTCTTCATCCGCTTTCAACAGCGTCCATGTCTCTGCGCTATAGACAAGGAGAGGGATGATCAGAGGAATATATAAAGTCAACTTGGTGTTTTGAGCGATGGCTCTGTTACTCAATTGGCTCTTGAGCCCAAAGAAGCAACGATTGGCAATTGATTCTGAGCTTGATCTCGGTACTCCAGAGCCGAGATAGACGAAGTAATAATATTACCTCAAGATTTCTGCTGCCCATTATGACGCTCTGTCCGTCGCATGTCGTCTTGCTTAAGAGCTTTTTTGACATTGAGGGTCTGTTGAAGGTGAGTTCGTTACCGACCTTGATGGAGCAGCGAGAGTTCTCCATTACCATCCTGCACAACCTGACTAAGGTGGAAGGTATGTCAAAAGTAGACATGGCGTTGTATAACTCTCTCTGCACGTTGTCATATGCTGCCTTAAAGTCAACGAATAGGTGGTGGTTGTCGCTCTGCATCTCTTGGGCTTTTTTGAGTGTCTGCAGTAATGTGAAGAAGGCCTGAAGACGCACTTATAAGAGCCTATCAGGTTATTGATGAATGGTTTCAGACGCTCACAAAAAACTGCGGAGAATATCTTATGGGCGAAGTTTAGGAAACTTATTTCTCAATAGCTGGCGTAGTTCAAGGGGAGTCCTTTTTTGTGGATCAAAATTTACTTCGCATATTAAAAAATCGAAATTAAAAAAAAATTGGTACTAAAACCTTTTACACATAATTCTGAACAATGTTGACAAAGACATCAGTGCTCTATCTCTTTCCATTTTCTTTCCATTCTGTGAAGCACAAACAAACAACCACACGTTGATTTGTATACAGATAGAATATTAAGAATTGTTTCTGATTAGAGCTCAAAATTAACTGTTCAACTTTATTCTCATTTGGTTTCTCACTGATCGATATTTTATTCCTTACTGATCTCATTATATTGGAGGGAACTTCGAACAGTATTATTTGAAATTCGCCTTGTCATATTTACTTGCACTAACTACTTCCCTGAACTTTATTTGACGTTTGTTATCATTGAAATGACTTATCAAATCACTTATCAGCTAAATAAGATTTATTTTTCAGTAGTATCGGTCACTGATGGTGGTGGCCCGTGGCGTTGTGGGTATGTGCGTCGACCCCAAACTCGACGTCGTAGGTTCGATTCCTGCTCTGTGTGACGAAAACAATTTTTACGACCACACCTCTCTCGAGTTACTGACAATGCTCAAAGAGTATTTCCTGTCTCGAAAAATCTTCTCAAAAAAAGCTGTTCGGATTCGGCATTAAACCGTAGGTCCCTTCCACTCGTGAGAGAACAATAGCACGCACAACACGAGCGCTTGCTGATAAGCTAGGCCCTGGCCCCCTATGGGCTGTAGCGCCACCCATATTATTATTATTATCGCTCACTGATAGACCAGAACCTAAGAAATTCTAAAAAAATGTTCTCTTCGACTAACAGAGAAGAGAAGGCAATTTAAAAACCTTACAAAAGGTTGAGAGTTATTTTCGAGCACTGCTTCTAATGTTTAACTACGCACATATTTTGTTCTACAATAAATATACTAATTTAAATTTAAATTTTCTTTTCAGATTCTTGTTAACGGGCACATCTAATGTAAGTATTTTATAAAAAAACGAACATGTTTCTCTACTGGGAACATCTGCAAGAACAGTACGTACCATGTCTATAACATATTAATGAATGTGCCGCTTGCATCAATTTTCAATACAAATCAGAAATCTGAAACATACGACAGCTCAGATAAGCGTAGATCCTGAGACCGCTTCTTTTCACGAATTTTTTAATGAGAGTTTGCTTATTCGCATCGATCGTTCTTAGAACAGATACAAATATTGATACGCGAGCAGGAAACGCTAATATGCTGGACGAATGTTGCTATACCCAATCACAAACATTTTTTCCATAAATATAATGTTCACTATTTAAATAAGAAGTAGTAAACACAGGAGAACATGCACATGAACGTGGGCTCGAACAGTGCGTTTTGCTGTATACACAATAAATCGAACAAAGGAATGGATAACGGGAGGAAATCATCTCGATCATTTCGAACGGATCTAAAAGAACGAAAGAAAAGAAACCTTGAAATGTTTTGACTCTGCTTTGAGTGGTTTATAGTTGTTTGATTTGACTGAACGGATCAAGATGAACGAATCAATCTCGAATGACACTGCTCTGTTCAGTTGCGTACCAAGAGACAGTGGCATCTTAGCCCCACCGGGTGTGGTTGCAACTTACTCGTCCACCTTTGTCCACTTGGTAAGCAAGTTAAAGTCAGCCAGTCAGCCTAAATCTGGCCAGAATTAAGACTTAGCATCCTATTCGTAGCTTTATTATTTCATCTTCCGCCAACGATGCCAATTGGTGCATAGAAATAGCACTCAATTTCAATAAAAAACGACCAGCTTGGAACCAGCCCCAGAAGGAAAATGTCACGACAGTGAGGAGACTTCTGTACACACTATCTGCAAAAAAAATCTGAACCAGAACATTGTTTACTCAGTACAAGCATTGCCTCAATTAGTGCTGCGGAGTTATTTTGTAGGCAAGTTGTGACTTAATGTAGAAATCTACAAAATCGTGGACACAGAACATTCAGACCTTCTTTACGACTGGGGGGCCTAGGCCTCGAATTGTAGTCATTAACCAGTTAACGAGACAACTGTGTTAGTTTCCTTGACAGCTCACCCGTTTTCTACACCAAGACTGCCCCTGAAGCTGTTTCAACAGAAGCCTGTACCAGATGGGGTGGTCCATGCTTAGGTTGGCATAATTCAAACTTCATCAGCATTGCCGACAAGCTCCGTTCCATACGAACGTATTTGCCCATGATTGATGGCCCTTTTCTTTTAATAGAATGTCTTAAAGCGCATTTCTCTTCAGGACTACGGAGTAAGCACTCCGACTCACTCCCACACTACGCCACGTACGCTCATACAGCGCCCCAGTCTTTTGTTCTCACCCCACAAAAGCGTTCGCATCCTTATTCATAATGCCAAGGGCGCCATCGTAAAAACTGAATGGGCGTGAAAACAAGTATTCTCGTAGAGCGTCAGATTTTTATGTCAACTCTCTTGTACGTCACACATCCTCGGCTTTGGTGTTGATAATCGCCACTCAGGGACACCAACGCGCAGCGCCTGTCATCAAAGGACGTTCGCTTGCTTGTGTGCGCCCAAAGTACGCCCCAATCATGCTTGTCGCCCTTGTTTGATCGCATCTAACATTCTCATTGTCCTCGGTTTCCTTTCACATCACTGGCTCAGCTCAAATGACGCCCTTCAGCTGACGTACGAGCGAACGTGCAGACAGCACCAGCTTCATATCCAATTTCCGCGTGTTCTCTGAGTTAATTAATTAAACGATATAATTCGGTTTTAACTCAACTCAAAACAATGCCATTACAACACGACTAGGCCGACGGTGGGCGTTCGAACTGCCGCGAACTCCATAACGCTGCCAACGAATACAGAACCTAATCATTTGATTAATTTCAATTAAATGGGCAATGAAGGGAACTGGTGATGGGGGCGGTTGCTCTGGAGCTGGCGCTGGAAGGCTGGCGATGCTAAATGCCCCAAACTCACGCAATTAATTGCCGAAGTTGGCCGTGCCTATCGGCCACACATCTTGCGCCGAGATATTCACGTTTTCTTTGTTTGTGCGTGTGAAATTATTTTTTCTTGCCGTTTCCTCATTTCATTCCTCATCCTCATCCCCGCCCGCTCTTAATGATTTTTTTCCTTCTTCCATCACAAATTTTTCTTCTTCTTCTGCTGTTGGTGTTCTTGTTGATGTTGTTGTTGGCAGGATAAATAAACACGACACGACAGAGAGCGCCGCACCACACCGCCCTGTGTTGCCAACGTTATTAATTTGAGGTAATTAACCGAGGCATTGACTTGACGGTGTGTACAGGTTTTTGTTGCGGGTGGCGATGGATAAAGCCAGCAGAGGGAGGTGTAAAAACAAAAACCAATCCCTCCGGGGCCTTAAGCAACGCACAGAGGTTGACACACAACAAACTGTCTGTGGTGTGTACTTTGTAAATGTGCTTGTGTTTGGGCGATGATTTTGCATGTTGTGTTTGATAAAAACACGACCTACGTGGCGCACAAAAAATAGGGGAGAGTGGGCGCAAATGAACGAAAACAAAGGCAGGCGATGAGAACAGTGAATTGGGGTGCACTGCCAAAGGAATCATGGACGGCGGTGGAGTACATCAAATCGGAATTTGTTGCCGTAAGAAAGCGGAAGACAATGACATGTGAGAGCTAATCAAAGCGAAATCATATTTGTCTTCGCTTTATTGACGCTGGGAGTCGTGGTTTTTGCGGCGAGTGCGCCTGATGTCTGACGAATTATAGTTTATGTGGTTTTTGATTGGGTATTGCCAGAAGAAGAAGATGAGGAAGGAATTTGTTGTTTTCTTGGAAATGGTACCATGCTGTGAGTATTAGTCGACGTACAGCTGAGGATGTAGTTTTCAAGATTCCGCCATAAACTGGAACTTAGAACTTTTATGTGGCGTACATACGTATGTCCGGTCAACTGTCTGTCACACTCCTACATTTATCAAGCGTTTCGTGTATACTTAGATAATATAGGTCTAAATATCGATTAATCTGTGGAGTGGAAGATCCTGGTACATTTAGTATGCTCAACTGCAACAGTAAGACTTCATTGCAAGGAAATCAGATTTTCCTCTTTTCAACACTATTTTTGCTCGGAATGCGGCTGCAAATTGCACTTGAAAGTTTCTCTTTAAAAAACGTGGTCCCCACCCAAAGTGAATAGAATGGCAGTTCGACCAATTCGAACAAATAGACCACTAGAATGGTGACAGGCCCTTAGGTTAGGTTATGTTGTAGTGGCTGACAGCTACGGACAGTCACACTAAGTCCAGAGTAGGCCCATTGTGATACCACGCGTATTGCCTTCTCCAAACATCGGAACCAGTTGCTGCTTGTATTGAGGCGATTTAGCTATCCTATGCTGGTCCTGTTTAGCTCATTGAGGTTATTTAAGTAGTAGGCCTCTGTAGGAACCTACGACTAGCCACAGCGCTGCTGGAGCAGAGTAGGTGATTAGTGTTTTCTTCTTCTCTAGGCCATAGCGATCGGCATTAAAGGTGTTACCCCTGATATTGATAGGGATGAGTTTGTTCCACACCTGGTGAGTTCATCGGCCCTGCAGTTTCCTGGTAAGTGTCAGTGTCAAGACACACACATGAGGTGAATGTTAAAATGCTCAGCGATCTCGTTGAGAGACTGCCTGCAATTAAGGGATGTTTTTGAGTAAAACATGACATTGTCGAGGGATTTTAAAGCGGCCTGACTATCGGAACAGATGGTGATATCCCTTTTGGATATCACTTTGTTTTTGAGCCATGACAACGCATCTTTAATCGCTATGGCTTCTGCCTGAAAACCGCTACAGTGATCAGGCAGCTTCAAAGAGATAGAAATGTTGAGATCTTGGGAATAGACACCCGCACCCACCCCTTCGTTAGTCTTCGATCTGTCTGTGAAAATACGCAGAGGATCATCCAACGTCTGCCTATGAGACATCCAGTCCGATCTAGAAGGAATGCTGATCGAGAATTTCTTCCCGGAGATAGCCTCGGGTATTAGGCGACACTGAGCTAGGAAGGAAGTTGAATTCCTTGAGAATGGTTGAATGACCGATGTTGAGTTCAGACCACAGTCGGAGTGTTGAGTCTCAAGGTTGTGCTGGCTGCTGTTTGTTTTCCATATATTTCCAGTGGTGGAAGATGGAGGACAATATTCACTGTGTCTGACGGAGTATTTTTCAGTGTTTCGCTGATGCACACGCAGGCCAGTCTTTGTACTCGATTAAGTGCAGTTGATAGCCTTGTTTAGTGCTGTCCACCAAACTGAGACTCCATTCATCAGTATGAGAGGTCCTTAAACAATTTTAATTTTATCAACCTTCCAATACAAGCAGTCATAACTAATATCTCTACGCACTTAGTTAAAATAGCACTTAGTAAAAATAGCTAAAATATGGTATATGGAGTATATTGAATCTAAGTTAATTTTGGATTTGGACGGAACACTGGTCTATATGACAAATCAAGATATTCCACAGAATACACTTTGTCCCCGTTTCAACTGAGTAGCTGGAGAGAGACGCTTTACCACATTTCACTTGCACCTGTCCGGTTATTGTTAGAGTCATACATACACTTCAAGTTCCTTGATGAAATTTCTGCAAAATATATTAAAAATCCAATGGCCTTCTAAACCACTTCAGGTATAATTTAGAGATATATAAAAAACATAAATATAAGGGACTAGCGCTGTTGCATAAAAACAGCACATGAGAAAGTAAGAAGCATAAATTGCTCGGGGTTATTAAAGAACCACAACCACTTCCTCTTTTCTTTTTGTTGTTCGTTTTTTTGCAAGGAATAGTTGTAAGTCAGATTTGGCCCATGGCATTGTGGGTATGCGCCACGCCATGCCAACTCACGTTCGATCTCTGAGTCGACCAAAATGCTTTTTTACGCCCCACCTCTATCGAGTCACTAACAATGGTCGAGGAGCACTTGCCTAGAAAAGGTTTCTCAAACTATGCCGTTCGGCTTGACATTAAATCATGACATCTCCTCTCGTGAGAGAACAAAAGTACGTACAGTTCGAGTGGTTGTGTAGAAACAAGGCCTGGCCATCTACAGGCTAGCTACTTGGTTAGCGTCACCCATATTGTAATAGTTGTATGCCACTGCTGGCTACAAAGGACACTGAAACCCTCATTTAATAGTCCAAGTAACACAATATCCTATAAGAGCAAAAACACAGTTGCGACAGTATTGTCAGTGAATCCTACTTTTGTCTGAGCATCAAGAACGTAAGATGTACAATTTCTGATCAGTCCAATCGGAATATTGGGAAATCAATATAAAACGTGGTTTCTTCTTTATTCTTATTCATGTTAATTAGACGTCAATTAAAAATATTGTCTGACTTCAGGCCTACAGCCAATTAGGCATGTAGGTGCATACACCCCTTCCCAGTGTGCTTAAAATCGACTATTGACATGAATGATTTTTATGATGCACGGCTAAAAGCCCTTTTATTTAGCCTTTCCCTTCATTGAATGAAGCGTATGTGAAATTTTGTGTACTTTTGATAAGAATATCGATGTCACTATAAATATAATATTTCATAGTCCAAATGTGGGCTGCGTTTCTCTGGGCGGCGGTCATCCCAAATGTTCAATCAATTTTCCACGACTCTGGAGCATAAATCAGGTTGAACTTGACCTATGACTTAGGTTTTATTGGCTTTGAGGAAGGTTGCTGTGGATTGTGGCATATTGACATAAACCTACGACTTTAGAATACCCCAAAAGTAAAAGTGTAACACGGTCAAATTAGCGATCTGGTCAGTTTGCAACACCTTCACGTGAATTGATCATGCGTAGCGACGTCCTGTGTGAATTAGATTCGTTTCCATAACGTCCAATTCAGGCCAAAGCCTGTTTCTAATTGTGGACCTATAGCTCTTGCCATTGGAGGTGTTAGCTTGACATGCACGAAAGTGTTCAATATGTTCGAGTTCGAGAGCTTTTTGGAAACTTGACGGACATTTAGTTAAATATTTATATTATCTCACGTTCTCTCATGCCTATTACAGTTGCCCTTAAGTCTCACTGACTATGTCCAGGAAAATTATTTGCATAGGAAAAGAAAAGTTCATTTAAATAGTAATTTAGGTGAATGTATTTAGAAGCTATGCCAATCAAGACTTCGATTTGTAGCACCACTCATATAATTTTAACAATTAACTCCGTGTTTCTCGGCGGACAACAATAAATGAATTTCTTCAGATAACTGCAAAATACCAATTCCATGCGACATTATATACATTAGACATTATATACGTAGAGACTGATCAATTTTGTTCCGACCTTAGTGACCGAACGCAACGGAACTGAACGAAACAATCGTCATGATCACATTCTTATCGCTTCTTCACTCTCTCGACTGCCTGAGATGACCCACGTCTACATACGCCCATTTAAGTTGTCCCCTAAGACTGGCAGTCCGTAAATGCTCAGTAAGTGCCCTCCTCTTTCGTGCAAATGATTCTCCAGGTCATCCGCACATAACGAAAGTTCACTTTGACTCCTTGTAAATTCGCAAGGCTTGCCACAAAAACGTGCCACTGCTGTCTGCGACCCACTCGCCTCCTCATCCCCTCCTTGGGCTCTTGTGCAAATGGCAAAGAAAAACAAAACAATATATTCCCTCAAATCGTCTGTTCATAACCACACGAAAATTCGCCAGGAAATTACCATTCGACATTTCAAATGGATAAATTCAGTCAAGTTCAACTAACACATGTTCAGCCGGCGGCCTCCGAAGGCATCTGCCTTCACTGTTCGATGATCAAACATTTGCGCTGTATACAGTCGCACCCTCATCACAGTGGATAACAATAATTTTCAGCATATTACCCCAGCTGGAAGTAACCAACCCAATTTGACCCAACTTACCATAAACCAGGGCGGGAATCTCACATCTTTGTTTTGTTTTGCTCGTCTCCACTTTTTTGCTGGCCCGAATTAACATTTTGACATTGAGACGTCCGCGGAGGGAGGCGCTGCAAAGTGCCCACTGAGCGGTACGACTGTTGGGACGCCCGGTGTGTGTGGTCGGCGCCGGATGATTTTGTCGTTTTGTTTCATTAATTTCTGGAAGGGATGTACCTAAATAAATAATAAATTACGAAGCGAGTGATACTGTCACATTGCCTTCTTCTGGCCGCCGCCCAAAAAACGTGTCATTTTTCGCGCATCTATTAATAATGAAACTGCCAAGGATTCTCGGCCCGCGCGCAAATTGTCTTATTCCCCACCCCTCTTTGCATACTCATTAGGGAAGGGATAAGGAAGGAAATTGCGGACGAAAGGATAACGTTAGAGGTCGCGGTAAATGGTTAAAAATTTAAGTCGCTAAGAGACTTCTTCGTTTTTTCTGCCTCTTTTTTTGAGTCCTGACGCTAAAGGATTTCCCTTTCGAAGGTAAGATGCCGGGGATTAAGGGATGGTCGGGCAGAGATTGCAGGGCATTCCGAATTAATCGGATTTGTGTTGTCGTCATCGTAGACGTGGTAAATGAAATTAGCTTGCATTTTTCAAGAATTTTTTTCTTCTTGCTCGTCCTGTTCTTATTCGTTATCCTTTCCCGCCGCGAGTTCTTTGGCTTTTCTTCTAGGTAATGCACGATTCGTTTCTTTTTCCCTTTCGTGGATTTCGCGAATTTATTGGGAGTGAGTTGGCCCCGAACCGAAGTTGTGAGAGGACAGGAGAAGAAAAAAAACTAGAACTTTTTTGTGTTCGCATGGTCCTCTGCAGTAACTGCTCCGATCCGTGTTTGGTTGTTGCGGCTCAAGAGCTTAGAGAGCGTTGGTTTCATTAGTGGCTACGTTAAGTAAATTCAAATTACATCAGGTTGGCTAAATTTTAATTAGCTTGCAGATAAAAAGATTAGCCAGCTGTATCTATGCTTTGTGACTGGTATTTGCGGGAAGTCAAGGAAGAATTATGTTGATGCGGAGAAGTTTCTTGGAATTACACGTGAGCCGTCAGGAAAAGAGACCATAAACCGTCTAAGCTACATAAAGTTACGGGATAATAATCTTCATATGTCACCAAGATAACTATGATTCTGCTATAGAAGCCCATGAGATATCCCCTCTTCCTCTTTTGCAACATTTGAATGTGCATTATTAAGAAGTACTAAAATGGAACTGTGAGAGACGCTACTGTAGAAGATTCAGACAGGATTTGTTGTGTTACGCATAAATGCGACTACCCTGTTCAATTCCATAAGAGCTGGGGTAGCATACGAAGCTGTTCTTGGACCGCCAGTCTTATGCCGACTCCAAATGTTGACGTTTGTAAAGTGCTCTCTCCGACTATAGTCATTAACTCAAAAGACGAGTAAAAAGAAGCTCATGCCGGGGAATGGACCCTGGGCCGCCTGTGTAGCAGCTGCCGCAACACACCGGCTGTACGCCCAGAGTTTATCGAAGTTTTTATCATAATCAATGAAATACCAAAATTTCTTACCATTACATGCAAAAATTGTCAAAATCAGACTGGTTATCACACGCAGTTCCTCAGCATTAGTCTAGGTCTAGTGCATCTCTACTGTCTCTAAGAAAAAAGAGACCAAGCGACAAGTTTCGTATATATTCTATGGTAGCTCATGTTTCCCTTGGGCACATTTCCATTGGCCCGATTATGTACTCCCGCCTTATTTGTTCACATTTTTTGGATGAGGAGCTCAATGAAGATATCAACGAATGAACGCTGCTTTGTTCATATTAAGCACAGCTACAACGTGAGAATCAGTTTGCACAATCTATCTTGTTTTCCTGGCTACCTTGCGGGAGTATTTGTCTTCTGATCATATCTTGTACCTTTAGATTGACAGTCGTTCTGAAAAAAGGGTTGAAACCCAGGACCTCACAATGTCTCCATTTGGATGTTAGTGAGACGGCTTACACCCGTCAACCTACTAACCTAACCTAGCACTCTGCCCACTAGCAAATGAGTTGTACTTGACTTGATTCAAAAATTCTACAACAAAATTAACTCAAGTTTTTCCATGTTCGCACGCGAAGTTGGTTGAGATCCTTCTCTACGTGTGTGCGCCATCGGCTTTGTAGTCGTCCGCTATAACGATGTCCCACTGGTTCGAAGGCGAAGGCCTAGCCATCTTCGGCGTTGAATCCGTAGACACCTGGCCTCACTTCGTTGTACAACCCGCACTTCGTACACTTCTTCTCCAGAAACTATCAACTCAAACAGGACCAAGTGCGTCTTCATCAGCTCTTGAGATAGCCCAGGCCTCTGCGCCATAGAGCAGGACAGGGATGATCATGGTCTTATATAATGTTAGCTTGGTCCCTCGAGAGAGGGCTGTACTGGTCAATTGCCTCTTTAGTCCAAAGAAACAGCGGTTGGCAAGATGATGGATGATTCGTTCTACAAATTCGGGTGCCGAAGTAGATGAAGTCCTTAACTATCTGCCTACGGTACACTCATTCACTGCCAGACCCATTTTAGCCATCTTAGATGGAGCAGTTAGAGTCCTCCATCGGCATCCTCCACAACCTTACGAGCTTCGCTGTTTGTTAGGAATGTCAAAACTAGACATGGCGTTGTAAGGCTCGTCTCTATGCCAATGTCATATCCGCCAAATAGGTGGTGATTGTCGATCAGCATCGCACTGATAGAGACTAATCAGTTTGAATGGCTTAAGGAACTCACACAAAACGTTAGAGAAGATCTTTTAGGCGATGCTTAGGAGACTTTTTCCTTTCTTGTCGATAGGCCAAAAACTTCCTCCTTCAGCTGCCTTAATGAGTTCTGCAGACAGTCTGTCTGCGCCAGCAACTTTGTTCGATTTTAGTCTCGATATTGGTATCTTGACTTCGTCTAGGTCAGGAGATCTTCTTCTATCGTATTCCACTGCGTGGAGTGGAACTTTCTGACTGGCAGCCGACAGGCTTCTGTCCTGTGTTTATATCCTTTGGATAGTTGTTGTGCCCGTGGTAGTTATTCTGATAATTGCGTGTTGAATTGCTTGCAGAAAGTCGTCCACAGGGCTTGGATTTTTAAACCTAGACTTAAGACTTGTCTTAAGTGACAAGTCGCATTATCACTGTATATGTAGCGCAATTTTGTTCGAAACACAGCTTGTTGTCGAGGCTTTTCTGATGAATTTCAGAGCTCATCGTTCAACTGCCACAGTTGCCAATTTAGGCTTTCCAATCGACTTGGGCGCACCTTTTTGCATGTTGTCGTGTGTATCAATGGGTCCTGAGAGCTTGAAGTGCATCTGGCCGTTTTGAGATGTTCGAAAAATGGGCCTCCGTTTACTAAATTAAGAAAGAAAGCATCCTCATTATGCACATTATTTTTTGACAAACATCCGAAACGGCAACGAAAATTGTCAGCTCCCAATTAGCGACACCACGTCGTTGAATAGCTTTGTCCGGCTTGCGTCAGTCTTGTACGGATATAGTCCGTTTTACTTTGCTTATTTCGACACTTACCTCTACGGCGGCTAACGCTTCTTCACTTCTCGTTGTGTTGACGTAAATTGTAAACGAGTGTAGCCAACCACAAACTTTTTCCTGGGTTGTGAATTGTCTGGGCACAAGTGTGAAACGGTGCTTGATGAAATTACAGAGTTACTAAATAGTATCGTCACAACTACTGCAGTAAAAAAACACACAAGATTCAACGTTGATGATGGTTCTCGTAGGTACTGCACAGTGTCCTGGCGCGTATTCGTACAGCTGACGAGCTTGAAACTGGACAGTGCGACTTTAATTGCGGGTTCGATATTGTGGTCAGACGCATATCAGGCTTACTAGGCACCCGAATAATATTGCTACCAAGAGACGAATGTTTTTGGGTCACGCTCAAGGACTAGATGTGATTCTCAATGATGATCAACGTGTAGAGACTGCTAAGAAACATCGGAGTATGAAACTTCGGGGCATGTATTTTCTTCCTCCCATTTTTAGTCTTAACTCGAAATATAATACTTCCCCTTGGATGATTAAAAGATGTAGTTGTCAATTTTTCAGGAACCAGCGATATTTTTTAATAAGGCTACTGCCTATATCTAGCCTCACCCTGTGCTATCCCAGTGGGCTGACAGGTCTCTGTGAGGTTTTAATTTTATTTTCAACTTAAACAGTTGCTGTAGCATAAGAATTAGAACAACTTGCATTAGTTTTTAGTCACCCCCTAGTCACAACGAACACTCTCTTATTCAATGAAACCCCGAACTACACTCCCTCTACGCTCTAAACCTAACAACAAATACTTGCAGAATAGTGAAACTCACAGCACCGTGCGTGTCTCCTGGTTCACAGGACAAACCGACAAAATTGATTTCACCAAACAGCAGGCAAACCGCTTAGTTTAGCCGTGTTGGCAGTAGGCTCTGCTGGATTAGAACCGCTTTGTGCTGTCCAAATGAATGCACCCACCCAAGCTGGGGCGGACATTTTTTTGTTTTTTCGTTTTGTTACTAAACAAGCGCGTAATTAAATGCAAATCTCCGTATGGGACCCACTGCCAGACCATTTCCGTTTCAATTTTGTCACCCAAATTAATTCCTTAAGCGGATTAGAAAAGGATTTCCCCTATTTTGCAATAAAACGGCTTTCTGTTGTGCCGCTCTACCGCGTACGTCGATTTATTACAAAGGGAAACCCCTCACCCACCTCCCCCCCATCCACTCCCCCTTTTATCCGTGACCGCAGCGAAAATGAGGAGGAAAAAATACAAAAAGGACAAATTAAAATAAGGTTCTCAACCCCGGGCCCTTACATTAATTGCTTTCTTTTCATAAATTCTCCGTTTTCATTACCACCTAAGCGGGCGAGGCCTCCCGCGCACCGGCATAAGACGAACCAGAGGCTGTAAAAAGCGGATTTTATGTTGGAGCCAGCGGCGGCTGTCAGGATTTAAGGGTTGACCATGTGTGTACATAAGATTTTGCAAAGCCTAACCAAGGTCAGCACACATTCCCGTGCCGAGTGTAATCCTCGGACACAACTCAATAGTAACGAACCTCCACTATCGTCTTTGCAGCCATTCATGTTCGTTTTTTTCTTCCACCGCATTCACCCAACCCTTGACGGCGCCCTAAGACGATGGTCACGAGGCGTGGAGGTTCTCTTCTGCTGCAGCACCGAGTACCGACTCAAAGTAGGATTATCAGCGACTTTGAGGAACTTTATTTGCACTCGGCTGTATTCTCTAAAGAGAACGTAAATACACAGGTTTTCCTCTTTGTCCGGGCCCGCTGGGGCGGATTTTCGTGCTCCCTTGCCCTTAACAAGTTCCAGAGATTCCAATAAGACTGTCATAAACTCGGGTTTTAATTATCCTCGCCAAAGAGGACAAGCAAATTGGAAAAAATAAAAGCGCTTTGCTGTGAGGGCCGCAGTGCCAGGAGCCGGGGTCCTTGTGGGAAGCCCTAAAGAATAATCGAGACAAGAAGTGAATAAAAAGCGTCTCGGGGGAGGATCGGGGAGCAGGCCAAATTGAAAGGCATTGATGTGTGAATTTGTGTGAAAGGGATAAATGCCCTAAATACGCCCCCGACCCTCAGCCACTTGGCAACGAGCAAGTCCTAGCAATCTTGGATTCCATTAGCATTCGGCTGTGTGCCCTTCTGTTTCTCGGTGAAACACACACTGTTTCTTTAGTGGGTTCGCATACAATTGAACATTTGCGACTAGGCTGCCAGTGCGGTGGGAGTGTGTGGTCGGGGCCGTTGGGTTTCGACTTCCCGGTACGCCTCCAATATTCATTTGTCAGGATGCTGCCTGTCAGATGGTGAATAATTAACGAATCCTGCATGATTTCGGCTTAGGCTTTCGGATTTCTATAATTGAGTGCGGCCAGCCACGTGCTGCATTATTTGATGATTTGATGTCTATTAAATCGGCTTCTGTGCACCGTAGGGAGGGGCGAGCTTAGATCCGATGTGGGATTGCGGGGCGTAGCCAACTGCCAGTCCTGTGCATGCATATGCGTCAGCCCAGGTGGGTCCCCTTGAAAGCGGCATGCTGATGGATTTGAGAAACAGGTATGAGCGCGAAAATTACTGACTTACTGAACATGAAATGTCACTTCGTTAAAATGAGTCTGTTTTGTGCTGGCTTTAAATGTTATGCTACCAATAATCTGCAAATGGGTTTCTGCACATTCCGTGAGATCTCTATAATTCATGTGTTTTCCCAATTAATGACCTTATGACGTTCCGGCGAACTAGAGCGGTCTAAGAACTCCAAGAAAACAAAAAAGCGAACAGTAACGCGATGAGGATGAAGCTCTAGGTACATGGACGCAGAATTCGTCGGCTTCGTCTGAGCACAACAGTACGGGCTCTAGGTGCGCTGAGCAAGAAGAGTTCATCGTCATTGATCAGTTTTAGTTGCAAACCACTGTGCAAATAGAAAACGCACCGAGCACTGTGCCCTTGGAACATTTGCATCTTGCATTTGCACACACTTGTGTCTTAACGAACCGCCAAAATTTTGTGGAGAGTCATCTTAGAAAAGTTAGGGAATCTGTCCTGCCGCAGCAAAGAAAAGAAGCTCCACTCCTTCGTGGAGCGGCAGGACTTAAGCTGTGCTTAACCGTTTTCATGTCGATATGTGTGATTAAAGGTCGAACGTAGGTCTCACTCTAGTAAGACCTAGCAAACAAAGAACCCAGTTGACCCAACAAGTTGCTCTTAGTGTGCCACGATCATAAGATCGACAGGACACCCTTTTGCCTACCTACCTAAAAGAAAAACAACTACTGCAGTGTTGTTATAACATTTGCTAGCCAAAATACAATAAGCTTCTTCCCTCCTGACCCGTATTATTCACTACACAGGTTGTTGGGGGTAAAGCACGCACTAGAGATCTCCAGGCCACTCCATCTTCTGTCATCGACTCTAACTCATCAGGATTTATGGCCAGGTGCAACCAGACGAGATCTTGAACTTGGTGTAAGCCCCTCGTCCTGCGTGGGCAACGTGGTGGCCTTTCTGATAGAGTCGCAAATATGGCACACCTCGGAATACGTGATGATAGTGACTTTCCTGCAACGGGCGCAAGTCAGCATACCATAGCGCTTTCCGTTCGGAGCAACAGCTGCTCGACATTGAGTTTCTGGCCTTCTGCCGTGTTTCTCATCCTATCGCGGCAACTACATACCACAACAGCACGAAGGAGTCTCATTTCATCAACTTGTTCTCGCGATCTTATTCCTCTGGGCATTACGCAAATTGTATGATCATGACTTAGAGTTGAAACAAGTACCGAGCTGGTTCCCCATCTTGACTTTGACACCAAGTCTTCTTGAAGTTAAATACATCGTACAATTTTAGATTATTTTCATTTAAAATTTGCTCAAAACAAACCTTTAGACACCGATTCCATTTAACACCAAACCTCTGTTCAAGATCACATTCGGTAAGGCTGATCAATAGTGTTATCCTCTAATGGTTGTCGTAAAGATAGCGGCCACAGATTCCTCGCCGTTGCCCCAGTACTCGGACAACTTCTGCTATTGGGACTTGGCTCTTTCCATGGCTACCTCCTCTATTTGTTTCCTTACCGATCTGAGCGGCGTATGCCGATGGGATTCCGAGATTCTCCCAACCCGTGGTTGTCGGCCGTGAATAGCCCTGTCAACCAGTGGGTCACCGAGGTTCAATGAACTTAATTTGCTTCGCCGTGATCGCGCGGTTGATCGTGATATATTGTCCGCGAGTGGATTGCGACGCGGGTTTTTATACCCTCGAGAGAACCTAAACAGCTGCTATGTTCTGATGTCTGGTGCTGTGGGCTTTATTGCCACTTGGTCATCAGAAAATGTGGTGACAGATTTCTGGGCCAGGTTGTGGTTCCTCAATGCCAGTGCTGCTTAACGTATTTCAGCTACTTTGGATGGAAAAACGCTGGAATCGTCCCATAATACCAGCCTCCATATGTCACAGAAGACCTCCACGTCTGTACCCGAGATTCAAGATTTGTGGATATTCTACAGTAGTTGCAGATGTGAATATCTTATATGAATCAGAAGCACCATTTTACTCTCCTGCATGGATTACTTCGCTGTCGTCTACATAGAAACTACAAAGTGGTCCCCGAGCAGGTTCCTCTTCGCTCATGAGAGCTAGGTGTCCTATCCACAGGAGTTTTTTTGATTTCAGCGTCCCCGGAATTTTTCTGCCTCCTCCCATAGGGGACCATATGGGCTAACAATTTACCACACAACTTTTCCCGCGAACGTGGCTAAGATATCGGAGCGATTTTTAGTAAACACCCAAGGTTTCTATCCACGGGTGAATACTGATAGGACCATAGTCATGTACAGTAGCAACTTAGATGTTATAGTCAAGTCTTTACCGTTTTAGCAGGCTCTCTTGGACGTGAACAGCCGCCTGCGTTGGTCTTCTTTCGTATCACTAACTGCTGCTATGCTCGCATTACTTCGAATTCATGTTCCGCTACACTCATCGTTTGACCAACCGTTCTTCTTCTCACAGACGACACCACCATGTACCATGTACTTTGTCTTTCCTTCACTAATGTGCATCCCCAAATTTTGTGCGCTAGCGCGAAATCCGTGCAAAATGTTTGAGCAGCTTATTCGTATCTTGCGCTGATGTCAATGTCGCCTGTCTAATCGAATATCTAGCTGGACTTGACGGGCAAGAGAGACGGATTGCTTTAAACTACGAAAGGTTGAATATGAGGCAGGCTAGACCTCCCCCTTGTCGTCGATGATAGAAGTTGATTAGTCTGAATAACAATTCGGCTGAAAGCCTACACAAACCAAAACAAACTATTTTACTTACCTCAGCTCACCACAAGCCCAACCAATCCACACCTTGTCCCGTGCTCAGTAACCCCTCAAATTTATTAGTCTTCTTCTTCTTTGATTGGCGCTACAATCCGGGGTACACCTGGGCCTCAACGTGCCTCTTAAGCCAGCACGATATTTCGTCAGTTGGCTTCAGCTGCGCACACCAAGTTGGTTGAGGTCCTTTTCCACTTGTGTGCGCCATCTAGTGCGAGGACGTCCTCTGTTGCGCTGTCCCAATGGCTTGGTATCGAAGACTCTTCGGGCGGTGGTGTGGTGTCCATCCGCTCTACATGACCTAGTCATCTTAAGCGTTGGATCCGAAGACGCTTAACTGCGTGCATGCCGCTGTACAGCTCGTACAGTTCATGGTTGTATCTTCTTCTCCAGACGCCATCAACGCAAACAGGACCAAATACCGCACGCACAACTTTCCTTTCAAAACACCCAAGAGCTTCTTCATTCGCTTTCAACAGCGCCCATTGCTCTGCGCCATAGAGAAGAACAGGGGTGATCAGAGTTTTATAAAAAGTCAGCTTGGTGTTTCGAGAGATGGCTCTGCTGCCTCTGGAGCCTAAAGAAGCACCGATTGGGGAGAGTAATTTTGCGTTTGATTTTGGTGCTGTTGTTATTGTCCCTGTTTACTTCAGAGCCGAGGTCTTCGTCTCTTTGACTACCTCACAGTTTCTCTCTTTTATTAGTCGTCGCAGAAAAATCATTTTAGCGCCCAAAAGAAGCTGGAATACATATAGTCAGTCATAAGAAGCTGTCATCATCAAGGTGTATGCCATGTTTCGCAGTCAAATGTCCTACTTTGCGCAGTGAGGTCGAACCCAAAACGAAATCAGGACTTGCTATAGATTATGTTATTTTTTCTGAGCAAACCATTCCCCAGTCTTAAATTTTAAGGAATTATAATTTCATAAACATCCAAGTCGTTACCTCGACTGACGACTGAGTATTATTCTTGAACTCGTTTCATCGTTCATTTCAACCGTAGGCTCCACTCATGCTAAATTAGAAACTGGCTTGCACAAATTAACAAAAGCACCCGATGATCACAAAATTACTACAAAGTTTTTTTCCGGCATCATTTCAACAAAAAAATATCACATTCTACTCTAATGAAAAAATTGGCCAGGGGGACCAATATCCCTCGAACGGAGCCACGTTCCACGAACACACTCTGTGCTTTGACAGTGCAGTGGTTCCATCAACATTTCCTCTCGGTTTTCAGTTCTCATTTCCATCGCAATTACTCCCCGCAAATGCACCCCACGGCCGTCCATCCATTGAAATTTGTCTCCATCGCTGCATCTGCATCCGTCGAAGCTGAATTATTGCATCGAGTCGGGCCGTGCATTTAATAAAACCCCTCATAGATCATGATTGCAATTGCCCGTCCAATTTCGCCATCAAGCGTTGCCGGGCGCCAGCGCAGCAAAAATATTTGCGTTCCATTATTTTGCCATCATTATTATGATATGATTAAAATTACACAACTAACAAGAATCGCCGAATGGAAAAACGCAATAATTGCATTTCACAAAGTAACCGCACCGACCCGTCGACCGCTCAGTGCATTATGGAGAATTTTAATTGCGAGTCCGCCACCACCACCAGCACCACCAGCACCGCCGAGCCGCGCCGCCGCCGAGGAGTGAAAAGAAGTGGCTGCATTAATTATTTTAATTTTACCTCGAATATGCCACAACCACAAATTCCACAATCCAGCTGTATAATTGAAGTCCTTTTGTTTCAAAAGTCCTTCCCCGGAGCGGTATGCATCCGCCGCCCCTGTACGCATTGGTGGCGTGTATTGTGCTGGATGTACAAGTGTGTATGCTTTGCTGGCACCATCAGTAAGCAATGTCAACAGGGATGGCAGCACAAGTGCGCTCGATGGGTGCATTCAAAGACATGCACGTTTGCAAAGAGCCATGTCATTGAGATTGTCGTAACGAAGCAAGGACGTCGTTTGTGCCTCTGAAGACACAAGCGGCAACGAGTTAGTCGATGGGATTACAGCCGACACTCGTCACGATGCGGTGTAATAATTGCATTTTAAATCTCCCTCTCTCTCTGTATTGTCTTCTGGATAAGGATCGTAATTTTTGACGACCGTAGGGCCGTAGAAGGACATAATCTTGTGCTCATGTAGAGGGCAGTCAGCTGGAGAGGCATTAAAGTTAGGAGCAAGCCATCAGAGGATTGAATGCCGATGGGGATGTCGAGGAAAAAGACCTCTCTGCCGCTTTGTGTGTCCAGTTCAAGGAGTTTATCAACAGTCTTCATCGGAGTGTCTTCAAATCGGGAAAGAAGGCAAAAGAAGAAAACAATGGTCACTCGTTGATTTCAAGACGCCATCTGACAGAGATGAGCTGTATCATCGCCATTTATAGTTTTGACATTTTTGCTAAACTCGTCAGGTTGTGCAGGACAACGATGGAGAATTCTTGCTGCTCCAACAAAATTGGCAATGACCTCACCGAGACCTTCAATTTGAAGGAGAATTTTAGGCAAGACAACGCTCTATCATGTGGCTTTTCCAACATCGATCTTCCAGAAGTCATTCAGCTGCAAGAACGTGCGGCCGTACCAGACGGTTAGACAATGAAGGAAAGTTAGTAAGGATTGAAACGAGAGCTGCCAAAATGAACCGGGTGAACGTTGCGCTTTTAAAACGGTCTTAAAGTCTTTCGGCAACAACTCCTGGGCAGTCTATACAAACAACATCAGTACAGAGATCAAATGCAGGGCAACTCATGTCGTCCAAAGGCAATTGACTAATACAGCCCTCTCTCGAAGCACAGCGTCCACTTTGTCGACGTCATTGATTATCCTAGTCCTGATCTTTTTAGCAAGAGTTTTGATATTTTCCTTGGTGTTTGCGGTGAAAGGAACCTTTGGTCATGTTTGTGGTGACAGCATGTCTAAGACAAAATTCAGCTGGAAACTGTACAACTACGTAAATCTAGCTCGTCACCACCCAAGGTGGCGAACCCATGTAGACATGGAGAAGTTAATAATAATAAATAATATGTGTGGCGCTGCAGCCAGTAGAGGGCCTGGGCCTAGCTTCTAAGCAACCTCTCGAGTTGTGCGTGCTCAAGAGTGGAAGGCGCCTACAGTTTTATGCCGACTCCGAACGGCCAAGTTTGAGAAGCTTTATCCAGACAGGAATACTCTTTAAGCATTGTCAGTGACTCGAAAGAGGTGGGGCCGTGAACATTATTTCTCTCGCACAGAGCAGGAATCGAACCTGCTATGTCGAGGTTGGGTCGACGCTCATGCGATGATGGACAAGAATTCCGCCTCCCGACCTGAGTGAAGTGACGGCAGCAATCACCAAACTGAAGTCCAATAAGTCTGCTGGTGCTCTTCAAGCTCTTCAAAGCAGCTGGTGATGGTTTGGCAAGGTGCATACACCAACTCATCTGAAAAATTTAGTCGGATAAAAGTATGACCGATGGATGGAATCTCAGCATCGTTTGCCCGGCCCGGAAAGTCTTCGACTCCAACCCCGATGTACAACGCGGTAAAGATAGACCACGCATACGGTGGCGCACGCAGCTATGGACGTGAACAAGTTGAACGTGCGTGGCTGGAAGCAATTACCACAAGGCCGGGTTGGATGAAGAGGCATGTTGGTTGAGGCCCGGGTCCACCCCTGACTGTAGCGCCTACCAAAGAAGAAGAATCTAAAGCGACACACAAGCAAAGCGACGAAAAAACTAGACCGTTTGGACCGACAAGGCAGACACAGACAAGACTGCGGTTGTATTTTGAAGGTCACCACGACGGCTGTGCATTGTGCGATGTGCATTACAAATTAAACAACTCGTCTGCATACGGGACCGCAGTCCACTAGACCAGTGGCTTAATAAATAACTAATTAGATTCCCTCGGACGTGGTTGTCATCTTTTGTCAAAAGAGCTCACACGTACGGCATAAAAACTCGCTCGAAAAAGGACGTTTGTCTGACAATTCGCAGTTATCAAATTGATTCAAATTGAATTCAAAACGAACAATTAGTTGCTTCCCCTGTCTTACACTAGTACCCTCCTCAAGACCAAGAGTGCTGCAACCCCACGCTTGCTGGCACATGTGGTGACGGTTTTCATATGCGAAATTCATTGTGGTTATGATCGGGCTGCGGTTGCGGCGGCAAGGGTAGGCCGCACATAAATTTAAATTGAATAGCAAGAAAACAACACCAGCAAAAGGGTACAAATGAAATCTTAGTCTCTCTCGCATCTTCAGCTTCACCCCCGTTCAGTTCACTTCTACGTACTGCTGGTGGGCTGTTGGTGGCACTCGTGGATGGAGAATTAATTAAAACTTCCTCGTGACAATTTCCATCAAATATTGTTCTAATTATTGGTGTATAGTGGAATTAATTTGAGAAGGATCTGTCAACAGAGCGTTAGGAATTGAGTGCAGATTGTTGTCGTTGTTGGCTTTGTGGGCGACGATAGTGGGTGCGGCGCGGATGGGGTTTTTAATTTCAGTTTCAGCTGGCAGTGGTTGTTTTTTGAGAAGTGGATTAGGCAGAGGCATTTACAATCCTAATCGGATTTGGATGGCTAAAGGGACGTCTTATAAGCTGACAGACGGCACTGGGCCATTTTATGGTCGTTTGTCGTCGGCACAGTGCTTTGGTGTCACACGATGGATGGAGTGGCAATCGCTGTTTCTCAGCCAGAGGTCAAGGTTGCGAGGCCCTTCAATTCGATGGGCGTGCTGATTTTGCGACAATCTTTGTGGTGTCAGCAACAGAAACATGGTTTTGCCATTTCGAACTCAAGGCTCTTGATGGGCATCATCAATCTGCTTCTCAAACAGTCTTCAAACACCTCCCGAAGAACTTCATAAAAGCGACAAAAAAAAAACCACAATCCACTTCAAGTATGGAAATATCTCTTGCATACCATTTGACAGCAGTTAAATTCCCTTCAGCACTGAACATAATATGTCACGTAAAATTCATTTCTAGTTTCATGTACCGAGGTCCCAGCGGTGACCTTAAATTGATAAAAAGTGCTCAACTGTGAGTGAAATTTTCTTGCATTCTTCCTGGGAACAACACACATGCACACACGGATGGTCTGGGTAGAATGCATTTCCTCTGGCATTTGTCACTCTTTCCATGGCAGAAATAAATTTACGACATGGGTGTGAGATATGAGAGGTACGTCTGTACTTAAACTGAACGTTGGTGTGCACTTATCTTCAACTATCACGGTATGGGTGGCAGTGGGTTGGCAAGAGAGTGGTAGCTCCTGACCGACCCACAGGGGCATATGCTGGGAGTCCTTGTTTTGGACTGGTCTGGGATAACACCTAATTTTATATGGCCGCTCATTGGATTTGTGGCGGGCAATATGTCAGAGATGAGTGGTGGGTGAGCGCTTGTAAACTTCAGTATGAAATCGCTGTACAGCTCGGTCGTGGTTGCATCTTCTTGGACCAAATATAACGCAGACAGTTTTCTTTAGAAAAACTTCTTCATCCACTTTCAATGGCCTCCTTGTTTCTGCCTCATAGATCCAGACGGGGACGATCAGAGTGTTAAGTCAGCTTCGTGTTTCGAGAGATGACTCGATTACTCAATTGCCACTTGGGCCCAAAGAAACAGCGAACGCTGCAATAATTCTGCACTTGTTCACTGCAGAGCCGTAACCTAAAACGGTCACTGGGTTTATTTAGACTCAGTAAGCACTCAATAAGATTCTATTAAGAGTCATAACCGGCTACTGTCCAATTGGCACTCATGCTCGCAAGATGGGTGCCCCATGTAATGATTTCTGCAGAAGCTGCACGGATGAAGAGGAGGAAGAAAACACTCAT
Source organism: Eristalis arbustorum (assembly GCA_916610145.1). NCBI lineage: Eukaryota > Metazoa > Arthropoda > Insecta > Diptera > Syrphidae > Eristalis > Eristalis arbustorum. The sequence goes on along the minus strand of OU744316.1, from coordinate 54,967,916 downwards.
CACCTACTCTGCTTGTGCAGCGGTCTGACTAATCGTAGGTTCCTACACCTAGTCGCCTACTACTTCAGCGGCCGAAATGAGCTAAACAGCGCCAGCATATGCCAGCTAAATCGCTTCACTAGGAGCACCAACTGGTTTCAGTGTAAGGAGAAGTGGTATTACAATGGGCCTACTCTGATCTAAGTGTGACTGCCCTTGGCAGTCTTCCACTATATCCTAACCTAACCTACTGCGGAACTGAGGTAGACGAAAGTCCTTATTAAAATTTCACACTGCCCATTATGACGCTCTGTCCGATACCTGAATGTTGTGCGCCCTTCCGTGATGACAGCATGTACTTTATTTTGCCCTGGTTTACGGCTAGTCACATTTTAGCGACTTCCGCTTCACTGGCTAGCTGGGTTTGTCCATTCAGGACAATATCGTCCGCGTAAGCACGGAGTTAAACGGACATTTGGAAGAATGTGCCTCTGTTGTGGACGTTTGAGTTTCTCACGATCCTCTCAAGTATAATATTGCAGAAGGCTCATGACAACGTGTCGCCTTGTCTAAACTCTTTTTTGACATTAAAAGTCCGTGTAAGCTTGTTACCAACCTTGATGTAACAGCGAGAATTTCCCGTCGTTGTCCTGCACAATCTGACCAGTTTGGCAGGAATGTCAATGTCATGGCGCTCTATAGCTCGTCTCTATGCACGCTGTCATGTGCGACCTTGAAATCCACGAATACCAACCACCTACTGGTTGATTTACGTCTCTTGAGCGTTTTCCAGGATATCCCGAAGTGTGAAGATTTGATCGATGGTGGACTTCCGCGGGCTAAATCGCAGTGATCAGGACTAGGTTGTCACTAATGGTGTCAGACGTTCACACAAAACTGCAGAGAAGGTCTAATCAGAGACGTTTAGTAGACTTATCTCTCGGTAGTTAAGCGTCTTCGGATCCAACACTTAAGATGGCTAGGTCATTTAGATCAGATGGACACCAACTTCTGGGCGGAAGAGTCTTCAACACTGAGCCATTCAGACAGCGCAACAGAGGACATCCTCGCTCTAGATGGCGTACACAAGTGGAAAAGGACCTCAACCAACTTGGTGTGCGCAGCTGAAGGCAGCTGGCGAAAGATCGTGTTGGCTGGAGAGGCATGTTGGTTGAGGCCCAGGTCCACCCCGGACTGTAGCGCCAATCATGGAAGAAGAAGAAGTTGGAGCATTGAAGTGGTATACTTTTATGTGGATTGTGGATAGTGATGTATATACTGTCCCTCAAATTTTTAAAAAAGACAGCTTCTTGTTGTGAGATCTAATGCGCAGGAGCTTCTCCTCAAGTTACTGTATCGGGCACTCACTCTCTCGTCGTGGCGGACATTGAGGGATCTGTGGGTTAAATGTACGTACGTCCAGTTGTATTTGTTGTTGAGCCACAGCACCTAAGACTTGGTTATGTTTTAGGCATTTCGCATAAAAACGTCCATCCACTTGTGATGGAAAGTACCACGTGGTTTCTTTTGAAGCTTATCCCATGTCCACCACGGTTGGTAGACGTTTCCATAGGCTTTCCTACGTCATTTTTGTTTCTTTTGGGCTTCCAACTAAGCTTAGCTGTCGTAATGAATGAAACCCAAAATTGTTGCCTCATGAGCTCGATGCGGCATAATGCGGCAATGTTTGAAGAGGTTTTTAGAAGGCCTATTGGAAGCGTAAAAGGTGCTCTTCGATATGCCATAATACCTCCTGTCCTTGTTGTCTTGTGTGCATGTCCAACCTTGCATCGGAGGAGTTGCGATTCGTACTGCTGATTGGGGGCTCAGCAGAGGGAATTTCTGTATCTCCCAGAAAAAGTAGGCACTTCTTTGTGTCTTTGTCCGCATCTCCAGGTCAACAGATCTCCTCAGTTCAGACATCCTCAACCAAAGAAATGCAAGTTTACCAAAGAAGTCAACGAAGTAAAGTCGGCAGCTGCTCTTAGTACTCCCTTTAGACTAGTTGTGCTCTCTTTATCTGCTCTACTGACTTCTACATGCATCCACTGCGCGTCCTTTACACCGAGGCTGTAGAAGCTGTGGGACAATGCAGCACTCAGCAGTGCGATGTGCGATGCTTGTACTTGCCTGCGGTCAAGGTGATACTGAATAAACAGCCACATCCACTCATCAAAAGTACACGCGCTCGCACACCAGCCGCTGAATTTGCGACATTTTGCTAAGGCCCCTTAATTACACCTTTGCCTTGACATTTTCATCAGAAAATGCTGCTCAAAAGAACTATGCCATCAAGACTGATGAATCACTGTAGTCGCTTCCTCGCACAACGCAATTCCTTTGTAAGCACACGCTTGAGCTGCAGACATTTTACAGCATTTTACAACCGTCCTTCACGCAGCAGTTTCAAAGACAAATGGTTGCTGTCCGCGTCACTGCCTGCCTCTCGGAAAATTCATTGAAATCCCATGACTTTTCATAAATGAATCAATTTTCTCCGTTGATTTTGACTGCCTTGCATTCGGTTTGTATTCGATTTTAATGGCCCATTGGACAGAGCCAAGGTCACCAGAACTCGTAAAAACTCAAAGTCACGCCAGTTAACCGTGAATTGGTGCATAAAAACGCTATTCCTCTAATTAATTGTTCACGCACTGCTCCGGAAACAAGGCATAGATGCATAAAAGTAATCCCAGCGCACATTCCCCAGCTCACCTCAGCCTCCATTACGCAAGCACATAAAAGCGTCGCAATAAAAATTGAGCCCAAAAAGGACCACTGAGACCAGCAGGCACTGCCGCCGGCAACAGCAGGAATTCACCATAAATCGGGAGCAAGGACACCGACACCGACACGGACACGGGCACTAAGCACAGTCGCACTAAAGCACTATCATTATGTTTTTTCCCTCCCCTCGGAAGAGAGTGCCTACAGTTTCAATTATCATGTCTGGGGACACGTCTTCAACTTGTCCGCCTTGACAACACCGCCGACGACGCATCGGCGAGCGGGAGACGCAGGTACATCAGAAGCACACACAAAATAAGTGAAACATGAATACTCGTAATTTATGTGAATCCTCTCGCAGGACTGCCGGCGAGGCGCTCCATTGGGACGGAGTGTCCACGTAAAGTTCCGTGCTTCGCTTAAATTAATAGACGACTAAATTAAATGGAAAAGTGAAGTGCTTAGCGTTTGAGGCCCCAGCAGGCGGCATCAAGGTGTGTGCTGCACGGTCCAAGCCAGGCCTGGCCTTCGGAGAAATAATAATTCTTCAATAATAACCAATGCCATTGCCGTCAGACCAATAAAATTGATTTCCCCCAAGAAATACTCCTTTACCGGCGTCTGATGAACGGCGATGAAGAATTGCACACGGCTGCAGGGGCCTGGCGGCGGGTGGGCCTTCCTCCTTCGTTCATCATCTTTGGCTTTGCCGTTGGCTTTGATCGATGATGGGCAACTGGGGGGTGGCACGGCGCCCGTTCGTAAGGGTTTTGTCCGTGTGCCCGTTTTATTTGTTCTCCTCTCTTTTATGCTTCATTATCTTGTGATATTCAGTTGTTCTTGGGCTGCGCCAGCATCGTAGGCATTGCCCCAAGGGTGCAATTTTCCACAAGAGAAGAAAATGAGAAGATGAAACATTCTGACGTATGTACACAAGCGAATACATCGTTTTTATGATTTCTTTCAGTTTTTTTTGAGTGAACGATTGGCTGAGGCAGTGTGTCGTTGAAGGGTACATACGTATGACCTAAATGCTGCCGAGTGTGTGTTTTTTATCGACGGTCTAGAGCGCTGCTGACAAGCAAACCGCTTTTCGTTTGTGCCTTGCGCTCGTTAAAGACTTCGTCCGCCATCCCCGTTCTGCTGTGAAGTGTCACTTAGAATGAACTTTCGTACGAGCTGATGGCCGAGTACGTGTATTACTTGTCCTTGCAACATTAGCAGACTGTGAGAAGTACTCTTCACCCGATGGGTTCGATGGGGTCCTTTTTTGCTGCTTTCTGCTATTTACTTAATCTTGGCATCATAGTCGATGGCTGGAGCGGGTTGAATAGGCCCCTGGGGAAAGTAAATCATTCACTGTATCTCGCCAATGTGTCGTGCAGAGAGAGTATGCATAAAGTCTTGTGCTGGTGAAGAAGGCACTGCACACGGGACTAGCGAGATGATCTAGTTGCTTTACCAGCATTAACTGGGACAACTGGGCCGTATTCTTTGAGGAGGTTCGTAGTGGTTTTAATGGCAATGGTAGTGCCTCAGCTTATCAGAATCGTATTGTTATGTAGTTCATTAGATCAGCATGGTATACAATATCCATGCTTCTTCGACAGCATGGCGGAAGCCAGTTTGATTAAAAGAACCCCCAAAGCACTAGTCTTAGGAGACACTGTGCACACAACGCTTTTGACAACTGATGCTCATATCCTCAAATGACTTAGGGCGGAGTGTAAAGTTTTAAGGAACTGCAGCGCAACTCTGAAATTAATCAGGCACGAACAAAACAAACTTAAAATATTCAAGGACGACTTTAGAAATAAAGACAGCTAGTCAAGCTACCTCCCATTCTTTCTACCTTGCTGCGGATAAGGTGTGTGAGCTTGTCTTGAGTGGGCTAGGCCTATCGAAGAAACATGACCAACGCCGCATTTGAGGTCCTTGTGGACGCATTCTTTGGCTCTAGTGGGGAAGCTTGTGTGTTTTCTAGCCATCCAGTAGTCAATGTACAACGGTAGGAAAGGAATATTCGACTGTACATCTCATCCACAATTATTGGTGAGCTTATCCCATTATTCCTTCAATTTGGACTGAAGAGCTTGTATAGATGTACTCCGGCTGGTCTATGTGTCTCCTTCTTCTTGTGGCGCTACAGTCAGGGGTGAACCGGGGCCTCAGTCAACAAGTCTCTCCAGCTGGCACAATCCTTAGCCAGCTGCCTTCAATTTCGCACTCCAAGTTGGTTGAGGTCCTTCTCCACTTCAGTGTGGCATCGCCTTCGTGGTCGTCCGCAATAGAGGTTCGGAGTCACCGACTCTTCGGGCTGGAGCAGCGTTATCCATGCGCTCTACATGGCCTAGCCATCTTAGGCATTGAATCTGTAGGCGCTTGACTAGACTCATGTCGCTGTACAGCCCGTACAGTCCGTGGTTGAATCTTGTTCTCCAGAAACCTTTAACGCAAGTAGGACCAAAGATGGACGCAGAACTGTTCCCTCGCAGAGACCAAGTGCGTCGTCATCCGCTCTTGAGATAGTTCAGGCCTCCGCGCCATACAGCAGGACGGCGATGATCAAGGTCTTATATAATGTGAACTTGGTCCTTCGAGAGAGGTCACTACTACTCAATTGCCTGGTCTATGTGTCGTGCCTGCAAATTCTGCCTAGCACTCTAGTTTTCGGACACTAATGATTCTTCGACATTCCAAGGGCCAACAATGTTTACATGGCTGACGGAGGCTGGTGGAGTTCCCTCCCACTCTCTTCTGACGGTGAACTCTATAATTTTCATCTTCCTCTCGAAAACCAACATTCTGGACTGGATCAGCATCTCAACCAAAAAGCCCCTCCAACCAGCTCGATTTCTGCTTCATCTGCCAATAATTTTGCAAGCTGATATCGCACAGAGTGGTGGCCCGTGGCGTTGTGGGTATGTGCGTCGACCCCAACCTCGACGTCGTAGGTTGGATTCCTGCTCTGTGCGACGAAAACAATTTTCACGACCCCACCTCTTTCGAGTCACTGACAATGCTCAAAAAGTATTGCCTGTCTAGAAAAAGCTTTTCAAGCAAAGCCGTTCGGATTCCGCATTAAACTGTAGGTCCCTTCTTTTCGTGAGAGAACAATAGCACGCACAACACGAGTGGTTGCTGAAAAGCTAGGCTCAGGCCCCCTACGGGCTGTAGCGCCGCACATATTATTATTATATTACATCGCACAGACTTCTTTGTCGAATTCCAATCAAAACCGATTGTCTTTATTATGTGACGTGATTGGAGGAAAGTATGTAGTTGTGCTTGCGCAGGAGTCACGCTTTATAATGAACGTTTGCCTTTACAACTTTTGTATCTCAGTTACTTGTGAAAGAAAATCTATAAAAGATGGACTCGATGTGACAAGAATTACGAACTCATTGACATAGCATGCAATTTTTAATGTGCTTACTTTATCGTATTGCTAGCTTTCCACCGATGGTTAGATGGTTATTGAGCAAAGCTTAGCATTTGGTCCTTTTTTATCCCTCGATCAATATGAGTTTTTCCCTACTGTGTCAAAAACTTGATGTTGCACGTTTGACGAAGTAAAGTAAGGTTTCACAATTGATAAAATTCATGTTCATGTTTCAACCATGAGATTTAATGGTTGGTATTCTCAAAATCGACAAATTTTATAGAATATACTGCTTTTCAGTTCGGCATGTTTAATTTTTTTGTAATGACTATCCCCATAGTATAGGATGCCATTGGTAACCATTGTCAGAAGCATTGCTTTTCATATTAAATCTGCATAAATGTTTTCTCTTCGTGACAAATGAATACTGCAGTTCGGTTTTCCTGGTATGATGACATACAACTTTTATTCCTATATTCAATTGTAATTTCATTGAACACCAGATATGAGAATTGCTCAACTTTGTTTGAAAACTGTCGGAAATTATTGTGAAGTCCCTTCTGTTTAAAAGAGCGATTTTAATCCATTCAAACCTGAACTTTGAATAATTAAACAAACATATGAAAATTCCAAAGTATATATAATTACTTGTGGCATATAATGCCATCATTCTGAAATCATGTGTCGACAAGGTTGGTTTTAGGAAAAGAAAAGTTTAAAAACAGTGGGTCGTTGTAAAATTGCTCTCACGCTTATATAAGAAAAAAAAATACTTCGCCACTTTTGACAAAGTTTTAGAAAGCGCTTGTAGTCTGCGATTCTCCCAAAGCATTATCAGTGATAGTTTTCTTTATTCGGAAATTGGACATAGAACCCTCATATAAAAAGCACTCTGAACATTTTTTCTGACGATATTAGCCTTTGAACGCCTACTTTCCATTCTGCCCTTGGACTCCGCAGCGAAGGATAATTTTTCTGAGGATCTGTGGATCAGCGTTTACATGTCATTTTTTTAGACTTGCTTGGAGAGTCTTACAAACGCCGACGGACGATCAGCACCATTTGGATCTATAATCGAAAGCTTGGCAATCGCGTATTTAAAGACTTAACACACTAAGATGTCTTGATCTTACAGGAAAACAATGGTGTTCAAGTAAGGAACAGAAAAGAAATCAAACGAAAAATTAATTAAAATTAACTTCTTTCAATGGATGCACTATATGTGCACTTTAAAAAAATTAAGATTTATTTAATTGTTTTAACAAACAGAAAAAAACGTGGTTGAGCCACCAAATTCAGAAGCCAGACAGACCAAACAAGAAATACAGAAACAAGAGGAGCAAAAAGAAGAAAAGCCCCAAAACCGTGCGATTCCTTTGACACAAAGCTGCCGAGAGATGTTGTTCTTTGTTTGTTTCCAACCGGCAACAGATGTCCTCGCGGACATATTGCAGACTTATGTGGCGACAGCAAATGGCCACCCTAGAAAAAGGAGTATTTTACTGTCAAATGAAATGTTAAGGTTGCTCTCGGCATGTACATACCTTCATACATTACACACAGTGGACCATCTTGTTTTTCTTTGTATGGGGCTATTTTCCGGGGTGGACATCTCTTCTATGCGCGATCTCTTTCAAGGCAGTTCTCTTTTGCATTGTCCCAATGGCTCGGAATTAAAGACTTTCCTGGCCTAGACATCTTATGTCTTGCATCCGAAGACCCTTAACTGGGTGCATGTCACTGCACAGCCCGTACAGTTCGTGGTTCTTCTCATACACGCCCTCAAGGCAAATAAGACCAAAGATCGCACGCAGAACCTTGCTCTCAAAACGACCAAAAATGCCTTCATCCGCTGTCAATAGCGTCCATGTTTCTGCGCCAAAGAGCAGGACAGGGATGATCAGAGTGATTACTAAAGTCAGCTTGGTGCCTCTAGAGGTGTGTCGAGATTGACAAGAGTAATTCTTCACTTGAAGAATTCTTCTCTCGGTACTGGTGTTATTGTCCTGTTTTCTGAAGAGCCGAGGTGGACGAAGACATTCACTACCTCAAGGCGTCCCTATTGTGCGTTCCTCCGTGGGCGGACCATCTACTGTTTTTTAGATCATTGATTATTTTGGTACTGACAACTATCTCCAATGCTTAGACAAGGCTGGGAAATATTGATAACTTATTCCCAGTGAGTGCAGTATAACCTAAACAAATGAACTTTTTGAAAAGGAGTCTTGGCCGATATGAAGCAACCACCTACCTTCGACTTCTCTTCTTCTTCTTTTACCTTCGACTGCCAAAGTTTGTGCAAAAAATCTGTTAAACTAGTGGACAGCACCCATGGTCCCTGAAGCACACAGATGAAAATGTGGCTCCCGTCACATTTTTTGACCATGTTTCTTCGATAATGTGGCCCACCTCTGGTTCATTTAGGATGGGGTGCTATGACAGACAAACCATGCCACAATCGATCGTTTGGGCACCTGGCGATATCAATTGTCTGGATCGGTGCTGCGATTTGTCTCCTTTGGACTCTTTTTGTGAGTGAAACCCTAAAGGGCCGATATTATGCTAGCAATCCGGAAACGATTCAAGCACTGGGTACAGCCCAAAACCAGCAAGATCTTGGAAAATTGGGGCGACATAGTGCGCTCCTGCGAAGTCGTTCGAAGTATAACCCATAATACATGGAACACATTTAATTTTTTGTATTTGATTAAATTTTGAAAAAGAAAATTGTAATTGGCGCACACTTTATGTATTGCTACGTTGTGTAATTCAACCATTACTTTATTTCATTTAGTAACATTCAGAGATCTCTGTACATTAAGCTTCGACCAACTTTGGATTTTCCACTATACTAGACTTGCGCATTTTTCGTGCGAAATCGGAAATAATTACTGAAACTGTTTGATATAGAAACATGTCACTAGTCATACATGAGCCGACAAAAACAGAACACTGAACAGCCAAACCCAATTGCATCCATTGACTGAACCCGGACAACTGTCTCACGGCTATTTGATTGTCTTCAGATGCGACGTTAATGCCTTTTGTACTTCCAGTTAATTTTTCTCTGCATGACTCCCATGTCCGTATACGACAGTGTCGGTGACATTGCTCTACTTTGGAGCTCGAAGCGCTTTCACCTTCTTTCAGTCAGATGCCAAATTATCGAACATAATCTTGCATTCTCCCACACTTCCCCACCTACGGAACCATTTAAATTGAGTCTATCGTCTCGCAATTTGCTTAACTTTTCGGTTGATTGGAGAAGATTTCATTTGATCCTCCGCCAACGCCGGAGAAAGCCATCCCAGAGCGCATACCTCCTCTCACTCATGCTGCGGTGTTCGAAAATCGGTACGTTAATGAAATCTAAAACGATAATACCCCTCCGCCCCCTATTCAGCCAATCACAGGCGCCAGCTGAATCGCTGTCCCACCACATTCATTGGTGTATAATTCATTGCGAATTAATCGCTTTAATTTATTATCCTTTAAAAACCTAATCTGGGGAGATTATTACTTTGCCGCCACCACCGCCAACAGCACTATCGCTCGTTTCCCCCCAGTCGCCTGCGTCATCTCCTGCCGCAGCCACCAAATCGAATTTCAAATGCGGAGAGGGGGCTCCTCGGAACCGAAAGCAGGGTCCAGGCGAAATAATCGGAGCATAAATAATTGAGAGATGCGCGAGCTACGACGTTTGCTTGTTCCCTCCGTCCCTTGGCAGTGTTTGAAGAATTAATCCTGATTCAGCTCAGCGATAACAAGACACACACCCCCACACACAGCATCTCCTTCCCTCCCTCTTCCAAGGACGTCGTGTTCCTTTTTTTCGTTTCGATTTGTACACCGCTTATCGGCGTGATTTTTATTTGCATGCAGGTGTATCGGGGGGAGTTGGCGTTTGCGTCGGCACTACTTTGACCTGGAAACAAATAGAAAAAGGAAATCCTGGTGACTTCACCGAAAGACATTTATCCTCGTCGTCAGTGCCGGGATCACGATTAAAAATCCGAGAATGGATGAATTATTCAAACAGGCGCACAACCACCCACTCGTTTGCAAACGGCAGAGAAATGGTCGAGTCTTTTGTTTCACTTCCCCCACCCAGCGATTGTGGCGCTCCTTTGAAAAATATATCTCAAATCGAAAATCGACACGAAAACATTTTCATTTGGGCAACGGGGGAAAAAAATTGGGGCAGAAATTGGAACGTTTCCGGTTCGAGTGTGTACGAAATATCAATTCGTGTCCTTGTCGTCGCACGAAAACAAAACACGTCTATTTTGATTTGAAGGCTGTTTTTTACTCGAGATGATTTTAATGTCGCCTCGATGTCATTGCTGTCATATCGGAGGGCACCATCAACATCTGACATGGTTGCCCGGGAAATAGATAAAAAAACAAAAGAAAAACTCTTCTTGGTGGTGCCTGTGCTTATTACAATTCGCTTTTCATCCCCTCTGCGTTGGCGTGCCGTTCGCCTGGCTTGAGCATCTAGTAAGTGAAAATGAAAAGAGGAATCACAGAGTATCTGAAATGGGAAAATTATGATGCAATAAATGCGGTGACATCTGGAGTGTATGTGAGGGGGTTAGGAACACAACATCATGACAATGACGAGGCATCATGGAATGCGGGGTGATTTAAGTTTAGGTTCAGTCGTACGTGACTGGTTGCAGAGTTTAATACCGACCGACGGCTGCAGTTGGTTTCAGAAGCTTGTGACTTTGTAATAAAATCGAGTAAAATGATGGAGGGGAATCCGAGAAACGGGAATTGTGTTCGGAGTTATTTGCAGAGAGCCGTTTGAATTTAAGAAGAATTTTAAAGATGACAATGTTGGGCAAATCTTGGCGGCAATTGTGGCAGTTTGTTTATAATTTGAGTGGCGTTCCATTCTGGCTTATGCTAAGTAGGTTCCATGAAGCATTGACAAATCTATAAGCTTTATCGAATGCAGCACCCTTCGAATGTCGTCCAGCGTTGTCATCAGGGTCATAATCATTTTTAAACCAAATAAAATGATAAGAGAGATTCCATCTTGAATGTGCAGCAGACCTTCATAAGTAGTCAACATCTTCTAGAGCTGCCTTGATCGGGGACATTTACCTAGACCCTAGAAGATGACCACAGCAGTTTCTATACCGAACCCAAGGAACGGCCCATCACCCATATGGGAGTAAGAATATGGGTGATGGGCCTCTTCCTGCTCAAAGCTGTGGGAAAACCAAGTTCGAACACTAACGTACCGTGTCTTCCTTGTCAATGTCTTCTCCCTTCTTAAACAAACGATGCTCAAGTGGGTTAGCCAACTGCATGCCTCCTCTTTATGAATTCGCAGGCACAACCCGTCGCTCAGGAATGTCAATCAGTGTAGCCTTAAACGCGGCCGCACATTTTTATTTAGTAACTCGTTTTTCAGAGGCACTACGGAAATATGGATTGGTTTTCCCAGTCTAATTTTTCCCACAGATTTCAATCCGCAGATAACTATAACTAATGTGCACAGGCACCTCCTTTCCGTCTCATTGCCATGGACCAGGCTGTATCTTGAGAAGGCCCAAGAGGGTTATGGTTGACGCACATACCCACAACGGCAGAGGCCACCAAGTGCATACAATAAGAGAACTGACTGATCTATAAAATTGGCACACGGTCGCAACAAGTAAATGTCAACCTTTCACCATGCCCACAAAAGGGGTGAATCTGTAGAAACGGCACTTCATTCGTCATGCATTCAAAGAGTACATGCAAAGGAGTAGTATATCCGTCACACAGTCCGCGAATCGATGGATCATTCGAAAAAGAGTTTGGTGACCAAATAATCTCACGGCACATTCGTCACTAGCACCACCCATATACCTTGTAAATATATATTAACGCTAACTTAATGCCGACAACACAGTGTAAAGTGCATTCCTGGCAGCAGCAACAGCATCATTAATGAGATGCCAGTCGATATGTTTGAAAATGTGAACATTGAAGTCTCCCTATGGATCGCTTGAATTTTTGTTTTGGTCACCTATCACCGATCCACCAAAAAAGGAGATATGCTGACAACACGGCAAGGACATCATCATAGATAGCTAAAACTTTGATGTAATGGAAGACTTCGTCTATCTCGACTCCTCGGCACTTCAAACTACATGAATACCGAGATCAAACGCAGAATAACTCATACCAACATTGGCTTGTAGAAGAGACATCTCTTCGAAGAACAAGTTCTTCTTCTTTGATTGGCGCTACAGCCCGGGGTCGACCTGGGTCTCAACCAACATGCCTATCCAGCCAGCACTATATTTCGCCAGCTGCCTCCAGCTGCGCGCACCAAGTTGGTTGAGATCCTTTTCTACTTGTGTGCGCCGTTTCGTGCGAGGACGTCCTCTGTTGCGCTGTCCCAATGGCTCGGTATCGAAGACTCTTCGGGACGGAACTGTGGTGTCCATCCACTCTACGTGACCTAGCCTTAAGACCGAGTTGACTCTCTATAATTCCTTGTGTAAAGCGATATCAGTCTCAACACCGGCCCGATGAATCTTCAACTCTGAGCCTGTGGTCTGACCCTGCATCAGAAGACGTCCTCAAACTGCCGACTTGGAGTACTGGCTGGAGAGGCTGGACCAGGTCCACATCGGACTGGAGCGCCCCAAGAACCCTTTGCCCCTTTGAAGCGCTCAGACCTTAAGAGGGGTAAGCGCTCCTAGGCAAAGCATCGAACTTACTGTTATTTCTGCACTGTTACTGTTACTCAACACGAACACTGTGATACGCACATGTCCCTTCACTAGAGAGTATATAAGAATTTGTGAACCCAACAATCTTTATTGAAGACAGACAAGTTCAAGGATCTTAACATTTTCGTTGTGCAACCGAATGCCACTTAAAGTCTGTATTGCATCCATGGCATCCCCTGTTTGGAGTTCACCGATGATTCCATTTGCTGGAAATACTGGACCATTATCCTTTTCTTCCGATGACAAGCAAAAAAAGCTATGGTTTATGTTAATAAAAATCTCTCATCTTCATTCAATCAGACTGCCTTTCGCCCACCCCAACAGTTCCAATTTTCCTCCTTCACTCCCGGTCTGTGTATGAAGACATCAACAATTCTAATTAGGGCCCCAACAATTGAAGCACATCATCCCCAACACCTCCCTTAGAACATCAGCCCCCAAATTGAAATTGCTTATTTTCGCTGGCAATAATCTTTATTGAATCAATTACTTGCCAGCGCTGAAAATGGGCAAGAGTCTTAGGTACGCGCCTGCAGCGCCAACAAAGCTCGGGTGTTGATTTGATTGTGGCAAATATTTGTCAGTTTCCATGTTACCATTGCCGTTGATGATGATCCCACTGCGCCGCAGGCCAATGAGATACATAACCGAGTGGCAGGTGTTTACTTGAAAAATTGTAGTTTATAGTCAGGGTAAGCAACCCGAGGGAACATGTAACCTTTTGCGGGGAGATACGAGTAGATAGCACTGTGTTCGCTGGCGAAGAAGAACTGAACATCAGCTCATGGTTGGGGGAACCTGGGGCACGTCCCCACGTCGAGGTGTTTTTTATTTGGCGTAATAAACGTTTCTCGTGGTTAAGTGCAATTACTTGCAGCACGTAGGGCACGTCTGTAATTGGTGGATGATGATATACGGACTTTGGTTTCTGTGTGCGCGACGTGAGTCATAAATATGCTCCGCGGCCTTGGAGGAGAACTTTGCGAAAGTTTCTTAACGATAGTTTTCGAAATGAAAGCACTTAACGCAACCACTTAGTGGACAGGTATAAATGCGACGTGGACGATTATAAGGGGACGGCAATTAACAATTTTTTAGAGTGTTTCTTAAATTTCAAACGTTATAGCCACTGATGCAATTCGATAGGGCTCTTCTAGAGGATGTGGCTTCCATCAGAGGAGTTTCTGACGTACGGGTCTAAGATATCTCATACCGTAGCATGTGTCATGAATCATACCATGAGTTGTAGGAAAGGATAGACGCACATAGGTTCATTGGCATACAATAATAATCATATAATATGGGTGGCGCTACAGCCCGTAGGGGGCCAGGGCCTAGCATTACATTTAACTTCAAATTGGCTTAATGGCATGATCATGAGTGTATGTCTCCACCCGCAAGCGACCCACATAAAAGCGTGAAAAGACGTCCCACCACAATGCCTTGAAAAAGTTGCTTCCGTATAATCTTGCTCAGAAGCATTCCCGCATACTCCCTGTCAGTTGCTATCAGGAACAAAATCATCATCAGGTTCAAGAGCTATTAAGAGCTCACATCAGCGATCCATGTCCTAAACTAGGTTAGGTTGAAGTGGGTGACTGCATCTTCAACAGCAAAGAGTTCTACCCTTGTCCTATGAACACTCTACAATGGACCCACCAGTATGGACACTTCGATCACATGTCACACCACACAGTAAGAAATCACTAAAGTGTACCTTGAAAATGTTTCTTCTAAGGGTGCGCCAAACGGTCGTTTAGCCAGTGGAATCGCAGTCAAGATACATTTTCGAAGATGTGGTCAAGGTTGCAGTCCCCTTCCCAAGCCATCAAAACATTTCAGTACAAAGAGGCACAAGCTCGGCATTGAGTTTCACGCCCACTACCGTGTTGCTATAAAGGGGACTAGATCCCACAACGGCACAAGTAAATCTTGTATTTTCGATCTTAGTATTTCTACCTTTACCCAAACTTCATCAGTATAGGTGACAGGTGAAACAAATACGTACTTACTTCCTTAACACGCCTACAACCCATGAAGGGTCCTAGTCTGAGATATCGCTGCCTTCCATCGTCGATGGTCCTGGGTATGCTGTATAAAGTCGTAAAGACCAAGCTGTCTTGGGTCCGGGATGACTTGATCTCTACACCATTCTTCTCTAACCAGCAGACTCGAATTCGACGACCCTCTTCGCAGGAGTGTAACGTTCGCGTGCAATCGATGTGGCCGAGCCAGTGTAGTCGACGGATTTTTACCTTCCGGATTACTTTCACGTGCTATTACACCTCCTCCTCTCACTTTCTTCGCAAATGGGACAAAGTTATCGACGTTGGATTATTTTTCGAAGGCACCAAGAATCAGCTTTTGAAGTTTCGCTTTGCGTCCCGTTTTTAACTTCACAAAGCAGAGATTGCAGAATAAAAGTTTTGGAGATTATGAGTTTGGTCCTTCGAGTCACGGGTTTCGAGAACAGTTTTTTTGACAAACGGAAAAAGCATCTGTTGTCTAGAGCGGTTCTAAGTAGGATAGCCTCGAAATAGGCAAACTTCTTTACTACCTCAAAATTATAAATTTTGATAGCGATGTCTTGGTCCAGGTATTGTTTGAAGGATGTATTTTCTGCTCAACATTATATACTTCGTCTTTCCCTCATTAACCATAAGAACAGCTCATTTCACATGTTGCTTCAATTGCCGTGAAAGCTTCTACTGTGGCTTGTTTAAACCGTGCGACTATGTCGATGTCATCGCCGTATCCCAACAGCTGGACCGACTTGTAGAATATAGTAACTTCTATATTTACTTTTGCCCACCGAAGTATCTTCTCCATTACCAGATTAAAGAAGTCACTCAACAGCGAATGTTCTTGCCACAATCTGGAGCAGATTTCAAACGGTTCAGAGATGCCTGAGTAAGCGTGGCGCTCAATTGCAAGCAGTTCGGCATATCAATTCTGGCCAAACGTACTGCTGCACAGTTGTATTTCCAGTGGTTTAATCCTCACGGTTCGTACTTTGGTTAAATACTTTCGACCAATTTCACAGTTTACCTTGTATGACTGGCATAGATGGAGGAACGGTTGTTTGAGATCTCTCTTTACGGATATTGATATGTTGTGGAAAATTGTAGCATTTAAGCAGTCTAGTCCAATACAGAACATCCACCAAATTTCAAAAAAGCTACGGTATATAGCCCTACAAACACCAACTTCAATAAAACGCAATAACGATTAGTTTATTAAGCAGAGAGATCTTATCGGGATACAAAGGCAAAAGCACAAACATAGACACCAACGGTGTACCACAGCGTTCCAAAAACTATGTAAATGATAAACCTGTACTAGCCCCTCTCTTCAGACCACACTTTTCATAAGGATTTTAAGGTTGGTTTAATATGTTTTAAGTACGCCACGAAAAGTGAACTGCCGGCGTTTTAACAATTTGTATGTAATGTGCTTAATTGGACGAGCGCTGTTGGCGTGGCAGTGTCTAGATGGCACCACACATGATATTTCGTGGGGCAAATGGGGCCTACAACCACGCATTGCTCACTGGACTTCCACATAGATTGCCAAACCGACACTTCTGTATGGAGTCTCAGTTTCGTGGATAGCACTAACCAAGGTGTCTAGGACTGCAAGACACTCAATCGAGCACAAAGACTGGCCTGCGTGTGCATCAGCGGAGCACTGAGAAGTACTTCGTCCTTCCTAGCGACAATGACCGCCTAATACCCCAGGCCATCTTCGAGAAGAAACTCCCGATCAGCATTCCCTCCAGATCGGACTAGATGTCTGATAGGCAGGCGTTGGATGATCCTCTGCGTATTTTCACAGACAGATCGAAGACAAACGAAGGGGTGGGTGCGGGTGTGTATTCCCATGATCTCAACATTGCTATCTCTTAGAAACTTCCTGATGGGTGGGTGCGGGTGTGTATTCCCATGATCTCAACATTGCTATCTCTTAGAAACTTCCTGATCACTGTAGCGTTTTCCAGGCAGAAACTATAGCGATTAAAGATGAGTTGTCATGGCTCAAAGACAACGTGATATCAAAGAGGGATATCACCATCTGTTCGGATAGTCAAGCCGCTATAAAATCGCTGGATAATATCATTTTAAAATCAAAAACATTCCTTGATTGCAGACTGTCTCTTAACCAGATGGCTGAGCATTTCAACATTCACCTCATGTGTGTGCCTTGACACTGTGACATACCAGGAAATTGCAAAGCCGATGAACTCACCAGATGTGGTACAAACTCATCCCTATCACTAGTAAGCGTACCAGCTGCCATGCCGATCGCTACAGCTGACCATCTTCTTAAGATCCACAAAATTTAAAACACCAATGACAAATGGTTGGAATGCACCACCTGCCTTAAAACAAAAGAAATCTGGCAATCACTTAACCTTAAACGGCAACTCAGTCTACTTAGACTTAGCAAGCCCTCATTAAGGACCCTCATTGGAGTCATAACCGGCCATGTGTAATTGGCACGCATGCTCGCAGGATGGGTGCCCCGTGTAATGATTTTTGCAGGAGGAGGAAGAGACATCACCTATTTTGCTTCTGTAACGCTCTGGCTAGTCGTAGGGTCCTACACCTAGGAGCCAACTACTTCAGCGGCCTGAATGAGCTAAACAGCGCCATCATAGGCCACCTAAATCGCGTCACCACAAGCACTAACTGGTTCCGATGTTAGGAGAAGTCAATCCACGCGGTATCACAATGGGCCTACTCTGGCCTAAGTGTGACTGTCTTTAGCAGTCAGCCACTACAACCTAACCTAACCTAGATAATTGTTGAGCCATTATGTTACTCATAGTTCGACTACAACCACTGGTCAACAAATCCAGTGACAATGATATTAGTGCCACCAGATTTGAAAAGTATGTATTCATTTTGGCTGTACAGAGATTTGAACCGAGGACCTCTAACAAACTACGCCATGCAGCCGAAGGGGGTTAATAATATAATGTGGGTGGCGCAACAGCCCGTAGATTCCAGGGCCTAGCGTCTCAGCAACCACTCGTGTTGTGGAAGGAACCTGCAGTTTTATTCAGACTCCGAACGGCCAAGTTTGAGAAGCTATCTTTAGACAGAAGTAGAGCATTGTCAGCGACTCGGATGAGGTGGGCCGTGAAAATTGTTTTTGTCGCACAAAGCAGGAATCGAACCTACGACGTCGAGGTTGCGGTCGACGCCAAGAACCGGGTCAGACGTCGAAGGGTTTTACACAAAAAATGTCCTTCAAGTTATCAAATTTGAATTTAATGACTTCACAATTGCAACGCTTTGTGGCGGCACTGGTTGTTGACAATTACATCGACCAAGTGTCAAGTTCAAAATCATCACCAAACCTGAACCGATTGTCAAATCCAAAATCGACCCGAATCACCACACTTCTTTAAGCAGACCACAGTAGTCCGGCATAGAATGCAACTGCAACCAAAGGAAATCAAATTTTGAAACCACCTCAATTAAGCTGTTGAACCCGTCGCTCAAGCGTGTATCACACTCAAACAAATATCTTCAATTGCAAGCATTTTTTTCCTTGGTTCTCCTTTGCTTTGCCATTTCTCTTAGGATTTCATGGAGACAAATATTTGCGAAAGCAATCCGCACACCAGTTTGTCGTGACAAGTTAACAAGGGTCCTGCACACGTTCGCTGAGCACTCAACCGAGCATCCCACACTTCGACTCGTGTACATGACAAGTAACCAGCAGCAACTGATAAATCTCGCAGACAGTAACATGCACACCACCGAAGGGCAGCCAGATATAAGGAGCAAGAGTTGTGTCGGGTCGGGGTGTGAATGTGGGTGCGGGTAGCTCGGCCTGCCACCCTTCGGCGCCATAATCCTATGTAAACTTCATTTGTTATATCAATCTCGCAGCGTTCAGCAAAATACCAGCTCATCGTTGTAGAGCGTGTTAAAGTTCACGATGATGAGCAAGCATAACACGATGCCCGCCTCTGGGCTGGATAAACGTGTTTTGTTCACATTGGGTGTGTGGGGGGGGGCGTGGGCCAGTTAAACAGGGACCGTGGCCGTTTCACTTTAACACTGTCACACTGTCGCTTTGACATATTCCCCCAGCAAATCTAGGTCAGCCGTAGGACCGGACCCCCTGCGATTAAGGACGCCAGAGTACACGAGTTCAGCTTGTGGCCCGTATCCCTTTTTCTTGTGTTCCTTTTTTTCTGCTCTTGTGTTTGTGTTTGTGCTCACTTCGTTTTGCTCTCGTTGTCCGTTGCATTGAGTTAATTTCGTAACAACAGTGTACAGATCGTGACCAAATCTGCTGCATACGTGAGCGGTTTATTAATTTTATTTACTTGCGCGGGTCCAGTGTCCTCGTCCGGCGGCTGGGCCTTGCTCAAATAAATTTTCGACACATAAATTGTTGCCGAACAAAAAACGGGAACACTGCCTCGCCAATTTATGGACGACAAAAAGAGGAGAAAAAAAAGAAGAACGATCACAAAGCCCCTTGTGAAGCGGAATGGAAAAGGAAATTGTAATGAATTTTCGAATTCTATGTATTCCCGCGAATTCGATTAGTGCAATTAACGTTTGCTGGTCCTGCATAGAGGATATCCATGTCATCCATCACCGGACACGGACACATTCCTTTGTGCTCGCTCGTGAAAAATCATCCCGTGTCGCGTCGTCCAGGCTCGTCCCTGGGAGGACGACCGAAAATCGATCGAAAAAGAGTGTAAAATAATGTCATTTATAAACCTTTCATCACTTAATGCTTGAAGCTACTTTGTGTGCCCGCCATTGTCCGCTTGATGATGCATTCCACCAATCGACCTTGCTGATGGATTTTCTGTCCAATGGCCGGGGGTTGATTTTATTTATGGTACGCCATTGACATTTATCCGCATTGAGGGATTTGTATGCAATTTCGTGACACTGACAGGATATTGAGAAAACTTGATTAGTTGTCATTGGGAAGTTCAATTAGAGTGACATGTGATACACTTTGAACCTTTGTGAACAGCACGGGCTGGGGGCGGTGATTGTGTGCGGAATCATTCTCAAATTTAATACGTTGGCTCGTTTTGTTAATTAAGGGGTTGCGAGGGGTCGTTGGCTCAAAGGACATTCTCATATTTGATTGACATTGGCAGGCTGGTAGTTATGGATTTCCATTTGCATTCGATGGCAGGTTTCTATGGCAGAGGTCGTGTCCTTCTCTTCGTCCTTCTATCATTTGGACTGGATACAACGTGTGCTCTGTAAAGGATCGAATGTTTGTTCTCCCATCTCACTTTAAGGCCTCCCTTCATTTGCTTTAAATTCCTAATCCATCTGTGAGCATTCATTGGGGGGTGGACGACCCCATAATCGACACACGTCGTCAACATAGATAAATCCTCTGCCCAAATGCCCTGCGGACTGTGTCTGTAACCGCACGCCATTGATTAAATTCATAAGCACATGATGGATGATGGGCGGAGGGACTATTGCATTGCATCTCATCCAATTAGTTGGAATGTACGAATGCCTGTCATTTGCCACAGAAAATTTGCCCTTAAGTCGCATTTAACAAATTTCTTAAGAGGTAGTAGCCCTCTCTCGTGAGGATACCTAGCCTCCTTCGCATTCTCATTGAAGACACAGAGAGCTTATTTGTGTCTTTTCGGCTTAGTGCAGTGCACCGTAGAATGTGGTGGCTATTGTAAGGGTTTGCCAGGGATGCCAGCTTTGTTTTTTCTTTCATATCGATGCGAAGCCCTCAGACAATGCACTCCACCACCATCATCATCACTTTTTGACCGGCATGATCCACGAAATGGGGGTAAAGCACGCACTATCGATACCCAGGCCCCTTGATCCTTCGCCTTCCTTTCATTCTGTCATCTGTGATGAATTGAAAGGTGAGAATTAATTGTTCGATCTGAAGTATCATCACTCATTATCTTCTTCTCTTCAGACGTCGGGATAATTAATGAATGCTTTTTCGATTAAGACACGCTAATTTATTGAATATTTTCTCGAGAGACGTATCCAATCGAGCGTTCGCACAGATTGGAGGTTCCATGGAGCGCATAGCTGATATGCGCGTTTCAGTCAACTTGGGGTCTGAGAAGGTAGACAATTGTGTATGACAGTCTCATTAGTTAAATTTCGGGTAGGTTCAAATTGAAATGCTACGTCAATCTGAAAAAGGAATCTTACTTTCTTACTTAAGGTGGAGCTACAGTCCGGGTGGATCGGGGCCTTAAACAACAAGCGTCTCCAGCCAGCTCGATCTTTAGCTGGCTGTCTCCAGTTTCGCACGCATAGTTGGTTGAGGGCCCTTTCCACTTGCGTGCGCCATCAGAGTCGCGGTCCTCGGGGGTGGATTTGAAGGCTTTCTGGTTATTCTTCGTTTGAATTCAGCGCTGGTGTCATTGTCTGAGTTGATAGCGGTTCCTAGGCAGACAAAGTTTGTGACTACCTCAAAGTTATATCTGTCTGCCGTGACGTTCTGACCGAGACGTCGGTGTTGGGCGTCCTTTCTCGTTGACAGCAATTACTTGGTCCGACCCTCGTTTACCGCTAGACCCATCTTCGCGGCGTCCGTTTCAATACCCACAAAAGCGCCATTGATATCACGCTGCGTTCTTCCGATGGTGTCAATATCGTCGGTATATGCGAGTAGTTGGACGGACTTCTGAAGGATTGTTCATTTGGTGTTGGCGTTCGAGTTCTCCACACCGGACTGTAGTGACGATCAAAGAAGAAGAAGAAGGAACTTGACGCCGGACCTTTCGTCTTTCGTTAGGCGCTGGATTCCTGTTTCCATTTCGGAATCTGATTGAGCATTCTGTGATCGCTCCGAATAGCATACGTATCGAGTTTTGGTCTAACGCCAGAAGCTTATGGCCGCAATTGATCTGGTCGTTTGACAGTCGATTTTTGAAAACCAAGATGAATTGGCCTATATTTCTATCTTGTGTCATGGATTCAGAGTCCTTGCTTAACACAAAAAATCTTTTCTGAGCGATGGTGTAGAGAAGAGAGAAGGAAACGAAAAATTGCAGGAAGGCTTGGATAAATAAAAACGACCAGATTGCAAGACCTTGCTGGGCATTGCAAGGGAGACTGCGGCAAGAACTAAGGTAAATGGTACAATGATGAAGACATCAGTCCAACAGATGAGGCTTAGGGACCAAAAAAGTTAACAACGTATAGCCCTCGATGGTGGAGTAACAAAACAAAATACAGCCTTTTCGTCGGGTGATGATGATAAACCATAAGGTGTGAACAACTTGATATGCTGCAGTGGATGTCAAACTGACAAAGAAAAAGTAAATGGGAATCTACTTCTGATGAGAACTGAGAGAAACTCCATTTCGGTTATTATGTGAAATAGCACACGTTACTATGAAGAATACAGTCACACTCTAGCTAGCTTTGCTAAGCAATCTAATTCCATTTTATTTCCACGATGTGCTTTGAAAATCCAACATTTACCATCTCCCTCAATTGAAAATGCCCTCTCATAGCACCACCCCTTAATCCAAACTTCATTTGAGGCACTTCGCAATGATGAAAGTGGTTACAAGCAAACCAGCGAAAATCTATTGAATCAGTGGTCAGCTGACAAGTGCATATCCTTAGGCAGTACCGCAGAACGCACTCGCGAAACTCGTCAAACTGAGAGCCGAAAATGCACGCGGCCCCATCATCAACAGCCCTAACCAGCCATATTACACGCTGAAGAACTCACAGCATCCCGACCGCACCGCCGGAAGAGTGGTCACATCATTAACTATGCAAGGACACGACAACAGTTCCGACATCACATGCCGAAACGTGCAAATAAGCATCACATCAGCTCGCATACGCACAGGCAGGCTTGCGACGACCGCAAAACCAAAAATTTAATTTTCCATTTCCCCGCCGTCCGTCCGGGACAGCGTGTCCCACTGTCCTGCCATCCGTTGTTACGACTCGCCTGCAAGTTAATATATTCCGGGCGAACACGCCGCGCGCCATGTGCAGCCTGTGATTTCCCGAGGTCTCTAGATTCATAATCTCCACTGCTACTGGCAGTGTTTACGCGAATAGCCCACAAAAGGGACTCGCTCGCACGGCCGCCCCGCTATTTTACTGGCATGCTGCTGCCACCGCCACCACTGCTGCCCGCCAAAGAGGATAATTATTTATTGAGTGATTGCATTAGAGAATTGACATTTATTATTCCGTTTTGGGTCGCGCGCAGAATAGTCGCGCGATCGATAACCACCCAAATGGCTCTCCGAGGAATGCCTGGCGGGGCGGCGAGGCTCTTAATTTGTTTATGCTCGTCGGCTCGACGGCTGTGCTTACCCAGCCAATAGACGACTGATATGGGCCGCATTTGAGCGGTAATGGAATCATAGTCGAATTAAAATAGTTGCTGCGGCATCTCGTCGGGTAGCGCGCGGATGACGCGTTCCACGCTCGGCGCGTGTGGGCTACCTTTTGTGCCGCTTTTATGTTCCCAGAGCCAAGTGGTGTGTGAACTGCGGTGATTGTTTTATGGCACCCCCATCGAAAGCAGTTACTCCAAAATGGTTAACGAACATAAACGTCATCTCAGCTGATGAGGTCCCACCACCGAATCGGGTTGTTATTGGAGCCGGAGATCAATTTCGCCGCCGATTATGTGTTAAGCGAGTGTTAAACACCACACGTGAAGTGCGACAAGGATTTAATTGTTTCAAAGTTTGGTTATGGTTGCCGTTGTTTGGGGGAAGGCTATTAAATCAGTTGGCGTTAAGCGAAATGGTGGCCATTGACGGGAATGTGTGAATTGTGCGGCGTCGTGTGCTGAGTCTGGGTGAATCAGTGGATAGGCTGTACTCGTGTTCTCTCTTGAAATCCAACCATTGACTCTGAGCTCAGCTCTCTGGTGAATAAAAATGACTAAGTTGTTGTTAAAAAATCACTTAAAAACGGAACTCCACTCGTTAATTTTATTACTCTTCACACAACCGATTGCCTTGACGGACACAGACGGAATGAATCCCAACTCGTTGGCATACCACCGGTAGCTGCGTTACCTCTTCGTTTCATCCCTCGTTTTCAATTGCTCTTACCCACGTCACTTATTCACTTCAACCCCGGCCATGGTGCACGACTATTGGTCTTATTGTGGTGCTACTGTGCGTTGTGAATTGAGGCCTATCTTCCATCTTGCGCATGCTACTATTAGTTTGCTCATGAGTCCAACCAAACGGCAGAAGGTACTTTCAAAGAAATCAATTCGCTTTTGCCTTGTTATCAGGCTAGTTTTTTTGTTGCTCCCCTGGATGTGGCAATCTTCTAATGGCACTAATTGCACGGGCTATACGCACGTTTCGCATATCTAAGTACTCGATTTCGGGAATGGCTCACAGTGCTGAACTAAGGAAGGCTGAGCAGTTGTGACCAGCTCTGTTGGTGACTTTCCGAAAATCCCCATGTCCCGAAAGCATCCGCTTGAGAGGGTAGCTACTGTTCTCGTCTCTCGATGTCCAGTCTTCAATCGCGGTGATAAATTTGTGGGTTCACCTTCCTTCCGTTTCCAATGCCGCAGATGTTAACCTGCATGTTAACGAAAGCTTCCCTCGAAAGAAAGACTCTTCTCGCGAATAATCGCAGTACTCGACCTGAGTTTTAAAATTTAAAGTGGACTTCATTTTCTGGGAAGCAATCCTAAAGTTTGTATGTTTCACAGTCTTTCTGCTAGTTATTAAGGCCTATGTGTTCCAGGCTATCTGTGATCACGGCGTACACGTTCGTGGTCTGTTTTGTGCTTATTATGTCGAAATGTAGATCCTGCAAAAGTGGACAGCATTAATGTTTGTGGAGCTCTTGGGATTACATAGACTTCCGAATTTGATGAAATCTAAGTCACGGATGGCGCATATTTTGATTATGAGCTGTTTCCTTTGATGTATTGAAGTAGGAAGACTGACTAGGCAGCTAGACCATAAGCCTTCGGATCGTATGACGTATTTAAGCCGTGGACCCTTTCCTATCGCCTGTAAGATGCAACTTATCAAAGCTCATTGCTATGAATGAAAGATGAGCCATGAACCACGAATGACCTATTGAATTGATGAACTATCCTCTTACAAACATTTCCATTGACTCCTTTAATCGATTGATTAAAGGACTCAAAACTGAGTTAGTTGACCGCCGTGATCATCGGTATCAAGTCCCAAGCTGTTGTTACGTTTTGATGTGACCCTG
Organism: Eristalis arbustorum; assembly: GCA_916610145.1. NCBI lineage: Eukaryota > Metazoa > Arthropoda > Insecta > Diptera > Syrphidae > Eristalis > Eristalis arbustorum. Next base: position 54,942,867 of record OU744316.1, on the reverse strand, counting down.
AGTGACACTGTCTGTCTTTTGCATTATATCGACCAGACATCACTCTGCAGAGCAGGGGCAGATCCTCGAAGTAGCAAAAATGACTACCTTCGGCGCAGTCGCGTGCCGGCATGAGAGATTGTAGTGATACTATATTCGGAAGAACCCTAGACCAGTAATATCCAAGTGTGATAATGCTTCGACAGGAATAGGATCGTTGAGGGCGCCATCGACTTAAGTGCACTGGGGTAGTATGTATCCACGCAATGTGTCAATTTATCCTGCTCGAGTCGGCCATATTGGGTACTATGCAGAGATTTCCCAAGAATCTATTCCCTTTTCCTTCTGAGAATCATGCACGTGAAACGAGATTTGGTGGTTCATTGTTGGTCACGATTCGCCAGACTATAGAGACCACAGTCTGAAGCAGGCCTGGCTCTATCCTCTCCAGAAAACGATATTGTTTGCGGTGATATGGTTCTCACACCTTAAGCATATTTTCAGTCGTCACTTTGAGCTACGTTTCAACCTACTGCTCACTGCTAAGAGAATTTGTGAGGCATGAGAAGGCAAGTTCATCAAATTAATTTTTTTCTGAACCTGTCCAATATTGTGACTATGCTCTTAAACATCGACCATCAACGACCAGCGTCATATAAAGAACTGGTCTAGTATGTAAGCCTCTCAATAGAAATTCATTTTCCCAGACATGAACACGAATGTTAGGCACCTCTACCATGATCAAATATTTTTCGATAAGTGGGAAAGGCAAGATTAGTTTTTGTACCTTCGACACAATATTTAATCTCTACCAAGGCGTGCAAAAGGCCACCAACACTGATCCAGAGTTCAAAAGACTCCCGGCCGAGTTCGTCGTAAATTTAAGCAATGTTTATCACATGCTATCCATCATCATCATCATTTTTTGTGGCCGGCATGCTTCGTTACGTGGTTCTTAGGTCAGTCACAACTCAGCCCATTCGATCCTCCTACCCATTTTAGCTTCATATATGAACAAGTGTCAGGTTTACCCCGAGGTCTTAAAATACAATACAAATACTTGCATCTCCCATGTTCCACTACACGCAATGGGCAACGATAGAAGGGAATTTCGACCCCCCGATCTAGACGATGTCGATATCGAGACTGAATTCGAACAAAGCTGCTGGTGCAGATTAACTGTCTGCAGAACTCTTTAAGGCAGCTGGTGATGAGTTGATAGGGCGCATTCGCCAACTTATCTGTAGGATATGGTCGGAGCATGCCCGACGAGTGGAATCTTAGTATCGTTTGCCCGATGCACAAGAATAATCCTATTTGTCGATTTCAAGGGCGCATATGACAGTGTGCATAGAGACGAGCTTTACAGCCCCATGTCTAGTTTTGACATTCCTGCCGAACTCGTCAGGTTGTGCAAGATAACGACTGAGAACTTTCGCTGCTTCATCATGGTCGGTAACGTTTTAGGCAAGGCGACGCGCTGTCATGTGATTTTTTCAACATCGTACTTGAGGAGGTCTTGCCAAACTCACACGCCAATACTAGAGGCACGATATTCCAAAAATCCGTGCAGTAGCTAGCATACGCGGACGACATTGACGTAATTGGCCGAACTCAGCGAGCTGAAGCGTTTGCTTGTACTGAAACCAATTCGGCAAAAATGGGTTTAGCAGTGAATGAGGGCAAAACGAAGTATATGCTGTCATCAAGAAAGGACACACAACATCGACGACTCGGTCAGAACGTCACCATAGGCAGCTACAACTTCGAGGTAGTAAAGAATTTAATTTACAGTGGCTCCGAAGTTAATAGTACGAACAACATCAGAACCGAGATCAAACGCAGAATAACTCTTGCCAACCGCTGTTTCTTTGGGCTCAAGAGGCAATTGAGTAGTACAGCTTTCTCCCGAAAGAACAAGCTCACATTATATAGGATCTTGATAATCTCGGTCCTGCTGTATGGCGAGGAAGCTTGGACTACCTTAATAGCGGATGAAGACGCACTTGGTCTCTTCGAGAGAAAAGTTCTGCGTTCAATCTTTGGTCCTGTTTGCGTTGAAGGTTCTTGGAGAAGGAGATTCAACCACGAACTGTACGGACTGTACAGCGACATGAGTCTAGTCAGGCGTCTACGGATTCAACGCCTAAGATGGCTAGGCCATGTAGAGCGCATGGACAACATTGCTGCAGATCGAAGATTCTTCGACTCCGAACCAGTGGGACAACGCAATAGAGGACGACCACAGAGCCGATGGCGCACTCAAGTGGAGAAGGACCTCAACCAACTTGGAGAACGAAATTGGAATTGGAGACAGCTGGCTAATGATCGTGCCAGTGCTGAGGCCCTGCTTCACGCCGGACTGTAGCGCCATAAAAAGGGGAAGAAGAAGCCTCTTCCTTGGCATATTGCCTAGATTCTATAACAAGCTACGGTGGTGTGACCGATATGGTTATCTCACGACAGTAGAAGTCTGTTCCGCATTTGGAGTCGGGATTACTCTGCGTTTTAAGTGACCCGCAAGTGATGGCCGGTGGATGATGGCATCGGGAATGCACCAACACGGGAGACACTTCGCGACTATATGACCGGGGTAACATACATGTCCTGACTTTCTTACTGTCTGCTGAAAACGATCCAGACGTGCACTAGGTAATTACGTTGTGTTAACACGGACTACGTTTCTTGTTGTAAATTATAAAAAAAATGTCTGCCTCACCGCGCTTAGGTATGGTTCCTAAACACTTTGTGCTCAGGCACATCTAAAACTGTTCCACCCGAAGTGCACGCAAGTCTCCTTGTCCGTGCCCTCGCTGACGAGACTGTCTGCTGAACGACTGGCAATTAAAATCAAGCTCATCATCGACCTCCGATCTAACGCACACACCCTTGACAACAGTCCAGCCGACACTCTCATGGCGTCGCTTTGAAATGATTAATTATGCACGCAACCCTGAGAAGAAAGTTCAGTTTTTTCACAAAATTAAGCGAAAAGTTAGCTCTCGTCCCACTACCGCCACCGTTTCAGCCGGACTATCCTCTTTTCACGCTTCGTTAATCCACATAATAGCCGCACCACACTCGTGCTTTGTCGCATCGTAAAAGCTTAATTATCGTTTTCTACATCGTTTGCTCCCAACGGCCCCACGCAGTGACGCAGATCGTCAGGCCACTCCTGACATGGGCAGATCGAATGTAAAACAACAAAGCATCAAAATCAAACGTCAGGATAATTAGCACTCCTCCCCGTTAAACGCGCGACAAGGAGCCGCTCTCAAGGCGCTGTATCTGCTGACCAATTATGAGTTATGTGGGTCATAAATTTATCCCCGCCGAGGAGTTATTGCGCAAATTATCCTGATCCTGATCCTGATTATGAATAACGACTTATTGAAGTCCGTCCACTTGCCCAGCAGATGAACAGCTCCCAATCGAGCGACGAATTACTGTCACATGTCCGAGACACATGACAACCCCAGCCCCTCCGGTGGTGGCCCATCACAGTTTGATTACTTGGCTCCATCTGCCATCGGACGGAAACTCAAACTCGCAAGTTCAATCATTATCCTTTTCCGACCAAGGGGCCACCCGCCACCCAGTGCTGACATCGGAGATGCCAGTCGGCTCCCCCGTCGATTGGGAAACGATTTCTCCTGCCGCACTGGGTGTGGGTTACATATTTGCGCCATCTGTCATTCAGCTATGGCCATCGTTACGGAATGGATTCGGCTTCGGCTTCGGCTTCGGATGAAATTGCATGTGCGACGGAGTCTTGGAAAAACTTTCGCTGCCACTCGCCTCCTTCCGGCTGACCTGGCTGCCGCTTCGGAAGCCAAAATGTTTTCAATAACTTTTCGTTCGCCATTTCTCCCAGTCAGTGGCTGCGTTTTATGTTCTTGAAATATCCCGGATTTGTGTGTGATTTATGAGCGCCATTAGTTGAAACGTTTAGTAGGAGACGAAACGGGGCCACACTGCATAACCTTTTCGATTTTCGTGTCCTGAATGGGATCGGTCGTTTTTTTTTTCCCTTTTTGCCTCGGCCTGGTTTTCCCGGATGGTTTCGTCCTTTGTTGCTGGATCATATATTCCATAATCGATGCGTGTAACCCCGATTGCGGGTGCGGGCGGGAAACACGACGACATTTCCATACATACACAATGTAAGTCGTTTGGGCTGAATTTCGAATGTATGCCAGCGCCATTGCTCTGGCAGTACTTCCTGCGAGCGCTCTCCACGGTGCCGTGTGCGTGCTTTTTATGGGATTTATGGGATCTCTGGTGGGGTTTCGTGTTGCATGCAAAACAATAACTCTGCTCTCGACAAAGTCGGTCTTATGGTCGCTGAATTTCAATACGAATTATGCTTACAGCATGCCGCCACCGGCACTGCCACCGCCATCGTCACCGTCACCGCCACCGAGTCAATGTTTGGCATAACAAACGGAGCTGCGATGTGAGCGCTAGGCCTACGAAATGTATATTTTTATGTTTGTGCCTCGGAATTGTCTTGTAAGTTGCTCGTTTGATATGACCGTCTTCATTGCTTGTAAGTGGGTGGGGGGCAAGGATGAGCGTTTTAATGGTCTTGACACGTCTGGATAAATTGACTTATGGAGAAGTGCACACATGTTGTGTGCCTATTCCTCACTCCTCACTTGGGCTGGAAAGCTACACCAGTGTCTGGCTGTAAATTGGATTGCGTAGAAATGTGACTCCAGGTTCTTGGAGGAGCTTCGCTTTGTCGGGGATTGTAAGGGTCTTAGACAATTCTTGAGTATTCCTCAATTCGTCTGTTCTCTTCTTTTTTTCCATCAATTTCATTTAGTTGCAAAAATCACATTTACAGTACCCTTCATCGCTCCGGGTGACATTACTTTTATAGAGTAGGCGGCTCAGAATGCATGTAAGAATGACGACTTCACAGATTTATTCTAAACAGGATAAAGAGCTGTGACTTGCTGTTTGTAGTCACATATCATGATGTAGGGCAGATAAGGTGTGGTGAACAGTTTTTCAAAGCCACTATCTCTCTTGCTATGTGAGGTCAGTCAGGGTGCTCTCCTGAAACTGGACAGGTTTGAATCAAATCACAAGCAAATTTAGTACAAAAAAGGTGAACAAATTTGAGCTCATTTGTTAATGGCAAGGTGAAGCAACCTTAATCGTCAAATTTTATTTTTGAATTACTACTTTACCAAGAAATCATCAAAAACAAAAAAAAAAATGATTTCGACGGATGGCGATGGTGTCTGTTAATTTCGTCTGTTAAGTGGGAGCGATCCTAAGCCAGTGGCTGCGGCAAAATCTGCGGTCGTTGGTGTTAGCTTTCGAATATTTTTCGTCTGAGGCTTGTTGGCATAATCCCACAAATAGACGCAAATAAAGAAGTCTTGGATTATAAAGCAGGGATGACTAAATATGGAAACCAGGAGATTACAAAAGTGGCTTACGAAATTCACATCGAGACACATGCTGCGCAAGCCCCAGACATGAATTATTGGTCAGAATCGAAGTAATTATTGAGCGGTTGAAGATGACTTCCTCGGTAATTTCAGAGAAAAGGAACTTTTTAATAGTCAATATTTTTCAGCAATTAATTCAGTGTTTATGTTCAGACTCGGCCAGTGGCAGAGCGAGTCTGTTTGTCTGTCCGCACTTTCTGCACTAAATTATGAAGACTGTAATTTTTTAAAGAGTGGGGATTAAACCTCTTAAATAGAAGCAAAATATCAAGAAAGTACACGAACGCAATTAAACCAATTGTGTAAATTTTGTCATTTGTTAAGATTTTGTTGCGTTCTTTATGACGTGCCATATGTCAACAGTTACAACAAGATTTGTAAATACAAAAAACAGGAGTTTATTGGAACTTCAATTGGTTTTTATTCTTACGAATTATAAATTCAAAAACTAAGAAAAAAAAATAAACTAATTCAAAACTTTTGAATAACTGCCAAACGTATATTCGAGTTTTTGACACATCAATTGATTTGACATAAAACCAACAAACTACCCACAGAAACTTCTTGGGCTTAATGGGCCGGCGGGAGAAATTGTTCACTCCTCTAGAGTGCGCACATTTGATATAAAACCCATATTTTTGTCATACAGGAACAGACTTTCCTAGATTTGTGTTATTTTGTACTGTTCTGCACTGATTATTCTGGGTACGGGAACAGACATAATGTGCAGTGAACTATTGTCGAAGCATGCATTGGCTCAATAGAAGAGTGCAATCCCTGTTTGCCCTACATCATGGTGGCGTACAAAGCAAGATCAAACCTTTAATTAGGTTCCTGCTTCACCCAATTTGTCGTCAAAAGTGTATAGTCGAAAATAGCCATCCTCCGTCCTAGCCGAGGTAATAACAGGAATATGAAGACTGAAGTCTAACAAAGTATAGTTCGCTGACATTTTTCAAAGTCATCTTCCATCCCGACGAGTAGAATCGCAGTACGATTTGTCTGTTCCAGAAGCCTTTGTCTAAACCAACTACCGAGGGTAATATTTCAATAACATCGCATATAGGATCTGTCTGGTTGATCTGCCTGATCTGATTGGGTGTCCGCGGAGGAGGTCGTTAATTACACATGTATGTCCATACCAGGGTGAACCTATTGAAGTTCACCATCGACCAGATCTTGACTGAGGGAGATCTTAAACAAGACTCAAGAAGTTCAGTATTCCTATACTCAGGCTACATGTGACAGGTGTGTCTAATGTTGACACCCCTGCCAAAATCGTCTGATTGTGCCAGGTGACGATTGAGACTTCTGGCTCTGCCTTCAAATCGTGCAATGAATTCACCAAAAATGTCTTGTCCATATAATTGCTAGCAAATGAGGAGACATTGACTTGAGCGAACGATGACGCTATGGTGGCAGTAAAGAGCATCACAATGGACAGCTATAACTTCGATAGGATTCGTCTACCTAAACTCCGTCAGAAACAGTACGAACACCATCAGCACAGAGATCAAACTCTTGCGGTTTTAAAAAGGCAATAAAGTAATGGAGCCGACTGTCGAAGGAATTCTGTGACTTTATAAGATACACTGAATTTCCCAGTCAAATCCATTACTGAATGGTGACGTCCGTCTTTTCGAGAGAAAAGTTTTGCGTTACATTGTTGGTCCCAATTGCATTGACGGTACTAGTAGAAGAAGATTCAAGTACGAACGGTACGGGCTAAGTGGCGACATGCGCCTAGTCAAGCATCTACTTATCAAACACCTGCGGAACGCACATGTAGAGTACCTGGATGCAACAGCGAACGCCCGCTTAGGTGGCTCGACCAAGTGGAGAAGGACCCCAACCAACTTGGCCTGTAAAACTGAAAGCAGCAACTTATATTTAGATCGAACTAGCTAGAGAGGCTTGTTGGTTGACGCCAAGGTCGATCCCGGACTGTAGCGCCAAATCAAGAAAGAAGAATCGTGGTTCCCAAAGTGCCTACTACGACATGGCCCCGTATTCGGAAGGACTTTTGCAATAGTCAAGTCACCATCGTCTCCTTAGGCGATTACCTTTCTTCTTCTAGTTTCGAAGACCTTGTTGTTAATTAGACTGTAGAAATCAGGCGACGCATAGACACTCTCGTGAGCCTTAAATTTGGTTGGTGTTTAGTTGTGAGTTGGATGATCGAGCTTGACATTCACAGGAGTCAAGCCAAGTGATGCGCCGATGTTTTGTCGCATGAGTATAATTCTCAAAATGGCTTCAAGAACTGAAGAGAAATAACCTGACGACTGCTAAATAAAGTGATGCGAGGTGGTGAAGCAAAGCTCTAAAGAACAAAGCATTCTCTTAATTAGGCGCTGGCGAGAGACGGACGTACCGTGGAAATGTCAGTTTGGCAACCACCCAAAAGGAGCTGAATAAATGCCTCGTGAGAGACCAATGTAATGCACTTGGAACTACATATTTCAGCAACTGCTAGGTAGTCGTGTCGCTCCGATCGGTCTTTCAGCAGGAGTCGTTGATACAGTATAAAGAACGCGAATAAAATCACGTTGGCATTCCCATCTGAGGAACGACATTTGCACAAATAAAGATGCCTACACGTCTTCAGATTTCATTCAATCCATCCGCCCGTGATGACGACCGTCAAACAACAAAAGAATCCGTGCATCCTCGTCGCAGTAAAAATTCTTAATTATCGACATGATAATAAACCGTATGTCGGTAAGCCGACGTGAATTACTCTGCATGACCGTTTTTAGCACCCAAACCGCTGCTTAATGTCGTCCCAGTCGCCACTTTGAATACCGAATTCAAATGGTCTTCTTCGCAACGAGAAGACGTAAGCTGAGCAACAAAAATTGCGCCGTATCCCATCCGAAGGTTCGCATAATTACAATCTGGGCTCACATCGCCTTCGAAATAAGAGCCATTCCGACAATAATTACAAGCCATCCAGCTTGCATATAAAATACCGAATATAACCTCGTATTTCCTTCCTGATGTGCTCGCTGTGCCCGATGTATGTGTACGTGTCCTGGGTACGCGCGGCTTGGTGTTCCAGTTTTTATAGCAACCCACAAGCTATTAACATACTCGTTCACAATCTCGTATGTGCGACATTATGTCTAGACGCATGGCGCCGTCGCCCCATGCGTGCGGATCCCAGCAATTGGACTTTAGGCACAAACAGCCAACATCATCATCGTCATCCCCACAGCGATGGAAATCGGAAAAATGAAAAAAAAGTACACACACAAAAAAAAACACCATTCGGGGGGATAAACAAATAAACATCAACCCCACCCGCCGGGTCACCGTGCCAAGGGTGGTCATGGAACATTGCGGCAGACGGAGGGGACTTGTATTGAGATCGAACAAACTGGGGCAGCAGCGCCTTAAACTTTCACTGGCACCAGCCACCACTAGCACTCGCCCACCCGGCAGTCGGCCCCCACGCGAGCATGAACCCCGTTGCCAGGGGGATGAATTTGTGAGCAGATTATTAAATGTTTGTATTCCTATCAGTATTCGTTCCGTTAAAGCTATTCCACTGCAACCACCCCACTTTCTCTGGAAAGTAGCCAAACATTCGGTTGGGGGCGGGATGGCGCTGCCAAAGACGAAAATTTATAGATTGCCACAATCGTTGTGGAATAGTTTGCTCGTTTGTTTCGGAATTTGTTCGACAAACTGGGTGGAATGGCTTGCTTCAGTCCGTGACCCCTGGGCTCCTCGGCTGCTAAGATGTAGTTTCCTTGGGCACACACACTTGATGGCACATCTCAGCTCAGTTGTTACTTTAATATCTGCCATAGCAGGCATTTTTTAAACGAGATATTTTTTAATTTCCCCGGCAAAACAGAAAGGCACTCGGTGCGTGTGGGAGTGTATTTGGCAACTTAAAGGGTGCCCTTGACATTTTCATGAAATTTTAACGAGATTCGACTTAAAGAGCTGGTCCTTGTGCATGTGTGTGCTTTTAAATCGGGGGCTCTTGTGTACTTTGCAGTATATAATCCGGTAATGCCTTCTGCTCTATCAATGGCCATCATGGATCATAACCCAAATGAGTGCAATTTGGGATGTCCTTTACTTTGATGGGAAAAAAACCAGTAGGTGAGGACCTGAGTGAGGGTGTATCTCCATTTAGCCTTTGACCGTCATGGTGGCTTGACTGTGGGCGTTATTGACACAACGGGCGGGGCAGTGTCAACATCACAATAAAAATGGCCATGACGTCTGTTTATACTTTTTAGCTTTCCGTTTTTGCAACGCAATGCACCACGCTTCGTATAATTTAAATGGTTGCAAGACTATCTAGGATCGCAATCGAGTAGAGCATCTTTAGAGAATGATTTCTCCAATGACTTACTAGAACTGCGACAGTTTGTGTTATGAGGGATCCCATGTCCCATACTTACTTACTTATCAGGCAGACGCCCCATTAAGGGTACGAGCCTGAGCAATTGCTGTCTTCCATCAGTGACGGGCCTGAGCACGCTGCTTCCAAAGACCAAGTCATCGCGACAAAGTCATCACGGATGTAAGACAGCTTGGTCTTGATGACTTGGTCTTTGTACCGGAAGTTCGGTCTTTCTCTCCTTCTGGAACAAGGAGGCTCGGATTCGAAGATCCTCTTTGCTGGAGCATTAGTGTCCATAAACTCGATTTGGCGATGCCTGTGCAGTACACAGGATTCTTGCCTTCCCGACTACATCCACATCCTTGTACAGCTCGTAGAGTTCGCGGTTGTGTCTAATCATCCATTCGCCTTCCTCGCAGACGGGACCATATGTCCGACGTAGAATTTATCTTTCGAACGCACCAAGAATCAGCTCTACAGTCTTGCTTAGCGCCCAGGTTTCGGCTCCATAGAGCATGACTGGCAGTATAAGAGTTTCGTAGAGCATGACTTTGGTCCTCTGAGTCAGCTTCGAGGAAAGTTGTTTTGACAAACCGAAGTAGCATCGGTTGCCAAGGGCGATTTTACGTCGGATCTCCACTACGATGTCATTCGTGGAGTTTACATTTGCCCCGAGGTAGACAAACTCCTTTACTAGCTCGAAAGTGTTGATCTCGATTGTAACGATTTGGCATGGGTGGTGTGTGGCAAATATTTTTTGCTGGAGAGCATAAATTTGGTTATGTCTTCGTTGAACTTTAGACGAGCTCGTTTCGCCTGTTCCTCAATTGCCGTTAAAGCTTCTACTTCAGCGCGTTGGGATCACGCGACTATGGCAATGTCATCAACGTATCCCAACAGCTGGACTGACTTGTAGTGTCCCATACTCATCTCTGTAATTTGACCAATTTTTCCTTATACACAAGTTGTACTCTCAGCATGTATTCCTAGGTATTTCGCAGTAAGCTTAACGAGAAAATCTCTGAGGCTAGTGATTTTCAAGAAATGTGATGTAATTTGTGCTTCTACTGGTTGCATTAGACTGTTCACCTTATGGCAGTCGAGGTATGAAAGGCAGCTATTTGCTTGGATTTGTACTAGCATTTGCTTTTTTGGTACCAAATTCGTTGTGTCCTTGGAATTCATTATTATGGTTTTTTGACAGCATCACGCTGATTGCGACATTCCCTCACTAACATTGAGTTTATGAAGATCGATGAAACGTCCTTGGTGGCAGTTTGAGTGTCAACGATGATAGCTATTCGTGCATTGGCGCTGACGTGCTCAAGCTTACCACTCCTGGCACGCCAATAAGGGGCAAGCATATCCGCTTGGAAGATGCTGGTGTAATAAGGTTAGGTATGGTCATTGGTCTCCAGTGATAGCACTCATTAATTTGAACCCAACGGCAAATGGTGCCCGAATCTGATTTGAAAACCAGGTAAAAGCGTATTCACATTGCTTCCACTGGGACTCGAACCAGGAACCACACTAGCCAAGGGCAGGCACTCAATCAATTGCGGCACCCAGCCGTGACGCAATTAAAATAAACTACGTCTTCGAACAGCTTGTGTATGCTAACACTCACATCTTACATGGAATGCAGTTTGCATGAAGCCGTAGCAATTCTCTTGATTGGAATCCAGTTTATGCCGAAGATGGACAATGACCGTCAGATCTGCTGAAGAAGTTGTCCTTTATGCGCCTGTTAAACCTATTGACGTCATTGTTTGTATCTTGTTGAGTTTCAAAATACTGTTTTTTTTCCTGAGGCGACCAAATGATCCATAAATGAAGATAGGACGAACCACTGCTGCGAGCATCCACCATGTCTGGTCTATGGCCCATAACTTATTGTTCTACATTAATATTTGAGCTAAATTCAGCAAACAATCTGAGTGGTGTCCTAGCATTATGGGTATGAGCGTCGAACCCAACCTCGACATCGTAGGTTCGATCCCTGTGCTACAGAAATAATTTTCACGGCCCCACCCCTTCGAGTCACTGTCAATGCTCAAAGAGTATTTCTTGTCCAGAAAACAGCTTCTCAAACTTGGCTCTTCGGAGTAGGCATAAAACTGTACGACCCTTCCACTCGTGAGAGAAGAAAAGCACGCACAACACGAATAGTTACTCAGAAGCTAGGTCCTGTCCCTTTGCGGGCATTAGCGCCAGCCATAGTATTGTTATTAGATCTAAAAACAACTAGATAGATTCGCGATGCGTCAGAACCTATGGCGCAGTGACCGGTAAGAGCTTTTTAAGCGTTCGCATTTCCTTCCGACTGATACTGATCAGTGCTTTCGATCTCTTTTTGCTAAGCGTCGTCTATAAGGTCCTTGCTATAGCTCCGTTTTCAAGATTAGGCCAACGAGTTCTGGTAATATCAAGGGCTGAGCAGTGTGAGTGCGAGTTTGACCCAGCTATAATCGATTTTAGCCTAGGCTTCTTCGTTTGGAAGGCAGTGTGCCCTGATACCCAGCATAGGGTTATCACGTTTGCCGTGAATATTTTACTCACTCTCTGCCTGCATAACTTGACTAGTTTTGACGTCAAAATGTCTCGCTGGCTCTCGAAGAAGATTAGAACCGAATTCTTGGTTATGTGGGGTTGCTTCAGTGCGAGAGCTGCTTCGTGTATTGCCTCCACTTTGGCTTGGAAGACACTGCAGTCGTTTCTTAATGCCAAGGGTTTCTCAACAGGTTAGAGACACTCCCTGTGCCTGTGTCGCAGTATTTCGAGAAAATCTACGCCTGCTACTCTCAAGAGTTGTTCCCGATCTGGGACTTGTGTGTGAAAGGTCTTCTCTATGACCAAGATACCAAGAATCAGCTCAGCTTTTTGCCTGTGTATTCTATGATGCAGACACCAATGCTCTCAAGAGCGTTCGAATGTGAACTCACAACAGTGTATGTCGGTCAATACTCCGAAAGTTGAGTTTCATATTGTTCTCTACCTAATCCTCCTTCACCTATTTGGAAGGCATATGAAAGCTACTTCTGCTGTTCCATGTATGACAACTTCTCAGAAATCCATTTCTTTTGTGAACGCTGGAGACAGTGCAAAACTAAGACTTCCTATTCACCACTTACTTCGTAGTAATCTTGAAGCCCTAGTCATTATCCATTACGATGGTTTCTTGGTAAAAGAAAACTTCCTCCATCTTAACGGAGACTGTACTTGTCTAAATCCCCCTATGGAAACTGTAAGAGTCAGTCGTTCTGTAGGACCGTCAGCAGCAGCAGTATCTCAGGCGGAGCCTTCCATAGGTCATAGGCCTCTTTAGTAAGAAAGTCGTGGGAGCTTCAAGGGAAAAGGGGTGCGATTCTTCGAAGTTATATAGTGGCATACGTGAGATGTCATTGGATTGTGCCAACAATCCGACGACGTTGGAAGAGTTCAGGCCAAGATTGAAGACGAAATAGCTGCTGTTTCGGCCGACATATGCACAAACTTACCATACATTGAAAGCAATTGGCATTTAAACAGACAGTCAGACAGACAGTCGTCTTTGTCCTGAAACGACTCTCCTGGATGGGATGTTCGAATACTTTTAACACTCGGTAGCGAACAATAGAGATATTCCAGAATTTGGGCAGTTATCTAATAACATTGACACCATCACCCTTGCAACATGTGAATTGTTAGAAGGCATTTTTTTAAATGTGAGTAGTTCCAAAGGAGCAGTCCTCAGGAACGTGAGAAATGTGCTCGTGTACGGCAACCATCTCGTTGGCATTTTCGTCCATTAGAAAAATGATGCGAAACGGTAATCCTGGACGCAACTGTGCTGCCGACGCGAACAGTCGATGTTTGGTATTCTCAGATTCAAGGGCTTCAATGAACAACCAGCTAACATGCTGAAAGTGGAGGAGGAGACTGTGGAGAACGTTGAATCTCTGCGACTCTGGAGTCATTGGACGCACGATCTTAGACAAACGACTAGGAAATGTGCGTTTATAATAGTTCAAAGATATATTGGCGCTTCTTTTCGTACGAATTTATTCCACCTAATCCAAATCGAGTGTACATATTTGTTCACGTATATGTTGCATTCCGGAAGTTTTCAAAGCTCACGTGGTTTGAGGAATCTTTATGTATTGCACCCACTGCCGACTGATGGCATCTTAGCGTCCGTCCTTCACAAGGTTACCGCCACATCTTCCCGCCATACCCTACCCCAACTCGGTTTGAGTAGCTGTGAACAAATTTACATTTCATTTATTTTGCGAAATAACTCTGCAACTAACACAAACGTTTTATTGACCACCTAACCCTCTCATTCGACCGACCTGACCGTGACCAAGTGACAAGTTGTGTGTGGCAAATTGTCTTTATATTGCTCCCCATGGGGAAAAAGGGTTCCAGCATCCTCCGCACACACTAAAACCGACGACAGCCGTAAAACCAGGGAGTGCCAGTGACGAAAATCACGATCTCCGGGGTAGATAACACAGCCTCGTAAACCGCGAACCTCTTTATTACGTGCCACAATAGTCGGGCGTTGACTATGTCCCCAGCACCTTCGGCGCCACTATCAGGCGGCCGATAACCTCCGCGAACGGACGAAGGCCATTCATCTCCTCAACGCATTCCAGACGTACGCCATCTTACCGCCTGTAATAATCTTTAAATTCATTTTTCCTCTTCGCTCAAGCCGTTGCGTCTAATTGCGCTTTGTTCTGAATTAGGGCCAACAATTCGTGTTTTATCTTCGATTTTTATTGCCGCTGACATTGCGCCCCTTCGCAGGTAAACCATAAAAGCGCCCGCATCTAAGTCCGTTTATATGTTTAATCTACTTTTTACAAGCATCCCTGCCGCGCGCTGCTGCGGAAATAAAATTTCAAGCATTTTGCCCTTTTATGCCAGTATGTTCTCCATACACTCCGGCGAAGGGTCTATAAAAAAATTGTTGGTGGAGCGTTAAATGAAACGAGTATGCAGGTGCTCACGTATGTTATGCCGCGGCTGTGAATGCGAATGCACCCTTGCGAGAATAAATTGCGAATACTTGACGTGCGATATGAAATTAAAACACGAGCGGTGTGTGGGGGGTACACACAAAAGCGGATGTTCGCATGTGTCTCAGTGACGTCAAAGAAAGGTCAGGAGGTGAAGTGTGCCACCTTTGATACGCTGACAAGCGGGCGCTACACTTGGGTACGTGTGTGAATAATTACAGAGGCAAGTGCACACAGTGACCCAGAAGGAGAATGCAATTCATAATGCATGCATTAGATACCGGCGTGAGAATGTCGAGTCTCTGGTGAGCATGTGAACAGTGAAACATTGCTTGGCCCGATGGCTGCGCGTGGCCGCAATCAAATTTCATATTCAAATTCTGGTTACAGGAACGTGGACATTGATGGATGGCCCAGGTGGTGGAGTGGAGTAGAGTGGTTGTTATGGTGTATCGGGGTTTGTTGCTAATAGACCACTCACATGGAGATACATCTTCAAAAATAATTGCAACAGAAACGTAATGCTGCCCATGTCCCTGCATCGTCTACTCACTGTGAAAGACATGCAGTCCAGTTCTCGAAGAAAATGTGCAGGAAATATCGAAGGAATGTGCAGTGCTAGGCACGTCCATCGAGAACTTGCTCTGAGCGTCAGATGATAGTGAACACTTATGTTCCACATGTCCAAAGGTCCATGAAAAGGGTACGATTAATAACAATCCACTAGGACACCTCTGTGTTGCGTGTTCAAGTAATCACAGAATCCACGCCACGCCATGTTAGAATTTATATATACGTGGCTTGGCTTGGAAGGAGGAATCAAGTTCTCTAGGCCTCCACTCGACAAGAATTTGATTAACCTTTCCCGGATATTCCTTTGACACTAATATGACTTTAAAGGAACTATTGCGTGGACAGATAGAGACGTTTAGACTTCAGGCGATAGAGGGTGGTTAGGTTGACTGCGAGTTTTCTAATTCAGCAAGTCTAACTGATGAAACACTTGTCATGGATGCAAAGATTATGTTGTGACGTTCCAACATATTTCTGATTGATTCATCCTGGAGAACAAGGCAGAGCTAGCAACTGCCGCCAGCCTACACCCCAAACTATTGTATTAACTATTTTCGTCGCAGGTTTTTAACGCTACACTGAAACCGGGCAGTAACTTACATTAACTGAAATACCATGCTCTTCTGGAGAACTTAAACCAGGCCCTCGGCAAGGCGAGTAAATTTAAGTGATTGGTGGGCTGAAGGTGGCCCATTAGTACGCTGGAATGTTAGGCTATTGGGCTGCCAACAAAACACGTGCACGTAGACCTCTTGTTGGTTCATTGTGATAGTACGCTGGTAAATCGTCTGCCAGCTAGTAATTTCTTTTCGGTCAAGGGATAGCCGCCAAGTTCACACGGACGTTTGAGAGCATGAGCTTGGTCTGTCTACATCCTCGAGAGCCATATCACTTTCAGTTGTGCTCTCGAGAGGCCCAACTACCTATACAAGGAAGTCTGAACTAAAGACGCGACTATTTCCAACGCAGGTTCGGGTGTACCTCAGGTTACCTCCAGATCCATGTCTGATTAGTTCATAGGCGATCTCATTTCCCCTAATACCGTGGTCACCCGAGACCAAGAAGTCTTAGCGAATTTAGACTGCCACTCAAATTCAGAGAATACTTGCATTCCTAAACTACCTCGAACGTGGTTGAAGGGTTGAGGAAACACAGCTTGGTCTTCGCTACAGACAGAAATAATCCACCAACCACACCAGTTCTTCAAAATATAGCTCGTGGCCATTATTCGCATACATTTCCGTTTCGAACACCGACGTAAGTTTACCTGTTCGGTAAACGGAGCTCATATTTTTTGACGAAAGCTGCATATTTTACATCTCTTTTTGTTCGACGTCCTGTGTTGATTGCCAAGGACCTAAACATTTAAGAAAAAATCCGTTTGAAACCATTTTAACAAGGCTAGGTAGAAAAAGAGGCTCAGTGCTGATTCGCAACAATACCGATTCTTTTGAAGTGGATGGTGACTGGAGACGAAAAGTACGTCCTTTATATAGAGCGCCTGCCAAGTCAGAATTGATTGCGTGGAAGGTCTTGCTGCAAGGAATCATCTACCGTGAGCTAATGTAAACATTCTTAACTTGAACAACAATTTGACTGTTTGAAGGAATAATCCCTCAGAAGCGGGAAGCTCTGACTCAAAAGGGAGGAACTGTGTATACCTAATGTTACGCATTGCATGAGGGCGATTCGACGAGTCCAAGTCTTTCTGGCCATAGATAATAAATTCAAGAAAATCAATCAAACATCTCCACCGATTTCTACAGTGATCATTGCGTGTGATACATAGAGAAATGGAGAAATACACAAGCCTTTCCACAGAAAAACTCTCGATAACACTGAAGGCAGACAGAACAAATTTCATTGGTAAGGTGTGTATTTTTGCTTTCTTAGCCCAAAGAAGCAAGGCTAAGCAAGCAATTGGTGAACAAAGCCCTCTCCCGAACAACCAAGGTAACGCTCTACAAGACCTTTATCGTTTCAGTCCTGCTATATGGCGCGGAGGCATGGACTCTGTCAAAAGCGGATGAAGCAGCTCTAGGTTGCTTCGAGAGGAAAATTCTTCGGGTGATTTTCGGTCCCGTCTGCATAGATGGTGAGTGGAGGAGGAGATACAACGACGAGCTATACGGGCTGTTCAGCGACATCGACTTAGCCAGAAGAGTGAAGATCCAACGATTGAGATGGCTAGGTCATGTAGAGCGGATGGAAACCAATGCTCCGGCCCGAAAAGTCTTCGAATCCACCCCCGAGGGACGGCGCAGTAGAGGAAGACCGCGACTCAGGTGGCACACGCAAGTGGAAAGGGACCTCAACCAACTATGCGTGCGAAACTGGAGACAGCTAGCTAAAGATCGAGCTGGCTGGAGACGCTTGTTGGTTGAGGCCCAGGTCCACCCCGGACTGTAGCGCCACCTAAAGTAAGTAAGTAAGTCAGTAAGGTGTGTATTTTTAATCATCAAAGATCAGCATCCTCATTTGCTGCTAAAGGAGTCACGGGTGTAAAGCACACGCTAGAGATCTTCAGGCCACTTGATCCTCCGCCATCTACTCCAACTCCTTAGGCTTTATGCCCAGGAGCTACCAAGCAACTTTTCGACAACCACATCGTTCTGGATCTGCCACGGTGGCGCCTTCCTGATGGAGTCACGTTTTAGGCACGCTTCGGAAAACGTGCTGATGGGGAGATTCGTGCTACCTTTCTGACAAGTAAGTTTAGCTGCTCGACATTGAGTTCCTCGCATACTGCCTTCTTTCTCACCAAATCCCGGCGAGTAACTTCCACAACGTCACGAATCTCATCTCAGCAGCTTGTATTCCCGATATTATTCTTTTGTTCATTTCATGACTATAGGTGACATTTGAAGCAAACATTAAGTTGAAAACCACTAACTTGGCTTTCACACCAAGTTCGGCTTTTGTGACTAGATAAATCTTCTATATTGTTCCGAAATTCGAAACCTGCTGGACAAATCAGCAACAGTCCTCCCATCACACGTAAAAAGACCCCAAGATTTTTGAACTTCTGTGCCTGCTTTAGTGAGCTTCCACTAAAATGGAGAGTGCAGTGGATGGGCTTCAGGAAATTCATCTAATTTGTCGACCTTAACCGTTGAGTGCAGCATTAGCACATTCGGTCAAAAACCTCTCGAGAGGGTTTGAGGATGGCTAGGGCAAAGAAGATGACTCAACTCTCCCAATGTGAAACATTTCAGAAAGCAGAGAACGAACGAATGCAGAGGCTACAGCTGGCGCATTCAGATTGAATGGCTTTAAAAAGAGGGCCATCAATCTCAATACATAATAGGCCCGAGCCACCTAGAGGAAGTTGACTTCGGGTATCTTTCTGAAAGCGAAAATCTGATCGATTAATTTTTGGAAGAATTACCAAACCGCAATATATTCATATCTCGCAGTCGATGCTGAGAATTTGGAAAAATCATTTCTGTAGACTGTTAAACGGCGATGACGACACAAATTCCGCTGTCAGGCAGAATGTTTCACTCAATTTGGATGATGATGAACACGAATTCCGTCCCCCGACTTAGACGAAGTCACGAAAGCGATTTCTAGACTGAAGTCGATCAAAGCTGCTGGAGCGGACGGATTGTCCGCGGAACTGCTTAAGGCAGCTGGAGATGACCTGTTTGGGCGCATGCACCAGCTCATCTGTAAGATATGGTCGGAGGAAAGCATGCCCGATGAGTGGAATCTCAGCGTCGTTTGTCCGGTCCACAAGAAAGGAGACCCCTTTGACTGCGCCAACTATCGAGGGATCAGGCTCCTTATCTTCGCCTACAAGATACTCTCTGCCGTTCTGTGTGAACGCCTGAAACCCTTTGTCAACAACCTGATAGGTCCTTATCAGTGCGGTTTTAGGCCAGGAAAGTCCACTATCGATCAAATTTTCACATTACGGCAGATCCTGGAAAAGACTCAAGAGATGCAGATCGACACCCACCACCTATTTGTCGATTTCAAGGCCGCATATGACAGCGTGCATAGAGACGAGCTATACAGCGCCATGTCTAGTTTTGACATTCCTGCCAAACTCGTCAGGTTGTGCAGGATGACGATGGAGAACTCTCGCTGCTCCATCAAGGTCGGTAACGAACTCACCGAGACCTTCAATGTCAAAAAAGGTTTTAGGCAAGGCGACACGCTGTCATGTGACTTCTTTAACATCATACTTGAGAAGATCGTGCGAAACTCAAACGTAAACACCCGAGGCACGATCTTCCAAAAGTCCGTTCAACTGCTTGCTTACGCGGACGACATTGACGTGATTGGACGAACACAGCGAGCCGTCAATGAGGCTTTTGCTAGTATTGAAGCGGAAGCGGCTAAAATGGGTCTAGCGGTAAACCAGGGCAAAACAAAGTACATGCTGTCATCACGGAAGGACGCACAACATCGACGTCTCGGACAGAGCGTCATATTGGGCAGCAGAATCTTTGAGGTAGTCAAGGACTTCGTCTACCTAGGCTCCGGAGTAAATAGGGACAACAACACCAGTACCGAGATCAAGCGCAGAATTACTCTTGCCAATCGCTGTTTCTTTGGGCTCAAGAGGCAATTGAGTAACAGAGCCATCTCTCGAAACACCAAATTGAGCTTGTATAAAACCCTGATCATCCCAGTCCTGCTCTATGGCGCAGAGACATGGACGCTATTGAAAGCGGATGAAGGATTGAGAGAAAAGTTCTGCGTACGATCTTTGGTCCTGTTTGCGTTGATGGCGTTTGGAGGAGAAGGTTCAACCACGAACTATACGGGCTGTACAGCGGCATGCACCTAGTTAAGCGTCTTCGGATCCAACGCTTAAGATGGCTAGGTCATGTAGAGCGGATGGACACCACAGGTCCGGCCCGAAGAGTCTTCGACACCGAGCCATTGGGACAGCGCAACAGAGGACGTCCTCGCACTAGATGGCGCACGCAAGTTGAAAAGGACCTCAACCAACTTGGTGTGCGCAACTGGAGGCAGCTGGCGAAAGATCGTGCTGGCTGGAGAGGCATGTTAGTTGACGCCCAGGTCCACCCCGGACTGTAGCGCCAATCAAGAAGAAGAGAATATATTCATATCATAGTGTTGGATTGAATAGGCTCCGAAACAACAGCACCGTTTTCATAAAATCTGTTAAAACTAGAACCCTACATTATTCCTGAGAAATATTTTCAAAACCATCAAGGATCCGTGGGCATACACCCAGGCACAGACAAAATTCATACAACCTTAGTGAACACACAACAATGTAGGATCGTATAGTACGTCGATGGAGTATGAATGCATTGAGCGAAAAAATATTAATATTTGCGTTTCATTCAAATCCATTTAAGGGTTTTTAAATTGAGGCATTTAATTACTATTGCTGTTATACATTTGAAGGCAACACGGGTTGATGGTGATTGTTCTATTCAACAAACACTTTACTTGTGCCGACCCGCACTTAATAACTGCTCGTATAGTGTGTGTTCAAAGCAGCCAAGATCATACAGTCGTTCAAAAATTAAGTAGACAGCTTAAAGATTTATCAACAAAAATTAATTTCGAGTAAACAAATTGAATGTCTTTTAAGCCTTACTTACTTTTTGACTTACCATTGCCATGAATGTAATAAGTCGATTACACATTTCAAATTCAAACAAATAAACTAACCACCTGCCTTGTCTTCTTTCATTTCAGATTGAACAGCAAAACAAAAGCCAAACAGCAACGGAATTGTAGTAACTTAGGTTCAAATTAAAGCCCTTCCAAATCACGTTCACGAACTTTAACCCGAACAGCAAGTCAAACCAGACAAGGGAAGCTCTTCAACATGGCTGCATTCATTGCGAAACAAATGGTCGGCAATCAACTGAGTGCTGTTAAAGGTATGTATCCATTAATAATTTCCCTATCCACACACACACGGGTGCATTTGAAAGGGCTCCACCACCGGACGCCAAAGCAATTATTATTACTGCCGTAAACAGTGAATAATGTGGTCAGTTCCAGTTTAAAGTGGCCCCACTCTAGGGTTGCACTAAAGTCTGAAGCCAAAAAAAGGACCGGAAAGTTTTGTAGAGCATCACCATGGCGTTTGCCGCAAACTACGGTGGTTAAATGATGAGGAGAAGCGCAAAAAGAATTGTTAAGAGTCACATTTTTAACTTATGTACATATGGGGGGTGTTTTTTAGTTTTTTCTATCTTTACTCTCGCATCTCTCTGCCACAACATCATTGCTTGGGGGATTTTTTTAAGTTAAAATGACGCTGCAACACATTGTGCTACACTCTTGTTCATATTTGATGTGGTCATGCATTTTACGAAATCGCGTTAAATGATGTGTAAAGCTAGACGAGTGGAATGGCTCGTGTATACATTTTGTATGTTACCTATTTAGTTTCAGTATCTTTTCGCTGTTTCCCTGCGGAGCATGGCAGTTTTCTGCAAATAATCGACTGTGGTTGGTGAGTGTGTAGACGAGCACTTATGAATTGCACCATTGTCTTCAATTTAAATATGGTTTCGTTATAAGTTGGACTAGATTTAATTTAATGAATTTGAACACATTTTTGATGAAGTTTATGCTCACGTAGCATGTCCCAGAAATACTCGTAATAGACCGCATGGCTTCTTGAAGGACATCCATAATGTTTGTGGATGCCCGTAAAATCCAGATGGGGTGCTCTTTACCTTATCTGGCTCCCGTAACCTACTTCACTTCCTTGAATCACCACGTTAGCTAGAATAAGCATGCTGTGTTGTTATGGCTAAGCTCCCCGATAAGGCAGTAAAACAGCTTAGTAAAATATATAATAATATGGTACAGCGCTACAGCCCATAGAGGGCCTGAGTCTAGCTCCTCAGCAACCACTCGTGTTGTGCGTCCTATTATTCTCTCACGAGTGGATGGGACCTACAGCTTTATGCCGAATCCGAACGGCCAAGTTTGAGAAGGTGTTTTCTAGACAGGCAATTCTCTGTGAGCATTGTCAGTGAGTAGAAAGATGTGGATCCAAGAACATTACTTTTGTCACACAGAGTAAGGATCCTACCTACGACGTCGGGGTTGGGGTAGACGCACATACCCACAGAGTCAAGGGCCACCACTAAGCAGCTAAGAATCACTGACTAAAATCTTTTCTGATGGTATGGCTTTGCAGAGTCTCATGTTAAGCATGGCTATTCTACGCGTTGAAATGGGTCCATTTGAAAGCTAAAAGCTTGTCGTTTCAAATTTTATACAAACTCCAGAAAAATCGCTCTTGTTTTGTATTAAGCTATCTGTCTAGATGTTAGCACCGTTTATTGTACCAGGAATTTTGTAAAGCTTTGTTAGTTCAAGTAAAATAATAATGAACGCATTAATCGACAACCTTGCTTGCTGGAGCCGCGAAGAATTGACTACAGAGGAGATCTCATAAGTGGATAAACGCCTTCACTTTCTAGCGTGCCTCTTGTTGCGGTTCTATTTAACACAGCATAGTTATGTAGCGGCTTTGCTTAGCCTAAACTTGCTTCCATCTCAGTCTAATGGCCCATAACTAATCTAAGTCTGTGTCGAGGCTATCTTAAAATCTCAGACGGCGCGTTGCCCGTAATCATGTTCTGTTTAAAACTGCGAAACGGCCTTTTGAAGAGATGTGTACGGAGATATGTACTCTTTGATGTAGCGTCTGTGTTCATCCACACGAAGTGGCCGCGCTCGTACAGTCGTATTATCTGTGCCTTGCGACCTGCACTAAATTTTCGTATCACTGATCTGATCACACAGTGCTTTGTTGATTCTTCGGTTTCATTCAGTTTCGGCATTACAGACGCAACCAAATTTCCAATTCAAAACCATTGTCAATGGCATCACTCTTTATTCCATTCAGCTTATAGCTCCACATACAGTGTGTTTGATAAGATCGTATACGACAACAATTAAGTAAAGGTTAGTGTTTCAATCTCTGTGCAAATTCTTCTTGGACCAACTGAGTAAATAAAATTAAATAAAATACATTTTAAAATACTTTCGTCTCTGTAGTAGTAGTAGTATTTTTTATATCTGCTACTGCAAGTGCCACTTCCAAACAGGTTTTCGTAAACGAGTGTTGCCGTACACGATGTTATCAAACGGACTGTGGGTTGATTCTCAGTATAAAGACTTAGTTGAGCGTGGTGTTGACTATTGATGTTGCTCCCCCGTTGTTTCTGCAAGCCGGTTTCTATGGCCGATTTTACGTAAGTTTTCCACGAGGATCACATTCTGGGAGTTCACGTCTGTTCCGATGTGGACAAACTGATTGACCGTAATAAAATTATAGCTTTAATGCTCTTCCAAGCGGTTTAAGACTGCCATTTACAATTTGTTTGGCTCTCATTGGCTCTAAGACATGCAGACATGTACGTTTCGTGACGGCTTCTACTGCAGCACAGATAAGTAATCACGATGATGTGAGGCTGCTTTTGCTTAATCCGGACCTATTCGCAAACACCTTCTCTGCTCGCAGCTGCTTGGCATATTCTCATGAAACTGAGTTACGAACATAGTATCTGATTGCTCACAAGCCCAGAGCAGGCCAACTGAGCCAATTTCCATGAGATCTCGATTTCGGCGATCTTTTCGAATACTTACTTGGGATAGGTGTTGTCGCATGCTGCATTAGAAATTGTCAAAATTATGAGGTACGTCAATCAGAAAGCCTCTAGACTTCTTCTCGAGTTGGTTGAGTGTAAGTATTTGGTATATAGTGAATCTACCAAGCGGATGCAGTCACAATGCGACGTGCCTGGTCCAAAAAGGCGATCACAGCGTTCACTCGAGTTAAATGCCGATATGCCTTGTGCTGGTGGAAAGACCTTCAAAAAGCATTCAATAAGAGCTCTGTCATACTTCGAAGTACTAGCATATTCCTACACTATTTGTTCCTGAATTTTCCGCATGCCTAAGCACATGTGCACACGCCACACACCCACGGCCTCGTGATTTTCTATAGACCCTCCACGCTAACTGATGAGAGCAGTTTTCCGCGCCACGAGTGAGTGAAATCCCCTCGAACCACGTTGCCCCAGAAAGGTAATCAAACAGTGTCCTGAAAGATTGATTTGACCCACTTTACTGCTAGAAAATCAAACCGCCTCTTTTTTTGCTCCATTTTCAAAAGTTTCCCCCACTTTATCGAGTGTAAACAGCGCAGTCGGTTCGTTGCGTTGTTTACCAGCTTGGAAGCCGCATTAAGGGCTATGTGAGCCAAGACTGTGCTCACATCACATCCACCACCCCCGGTCGGTGCTCACCGAAAGGGCATAATTAAATCCCATTTGTCCCATCGGTAAATCCCTTTTGAAACAATTTGTTTTCCTGAATAAATAAATCATATTTAATTTAAATACGAGGCGCAGGGATTTTCCCCGAAATTATCCTCACATCAATGACTCCTCGGGGCTCAGGCATGCATTCGAGAGGGAAGCAGAGATGACAGGCACTCGCTGGCGGAGGAAGATATCCTAGGACACACATTACTTAAAATTGATTTCCTCTTGCTCGTTCGTCGTTCCGCTCGGCGGGCATGTATTGGCAGCCTCTTTAAGCTGCTTACAATTTCAGCTGGCTTGATGTTATTAGGCGGCACAAAGACGGAGCGCCGTATGAAGGTTACAATAAATGTCACATACACTTAATCTATGCTCTGCACTCCTGAGGGGCCACCGCCTCCTCTGGATGGGGGTTAGACACAGTAGTGATGGTTTCTCAAGCTGCTTCGCAGCCACAAAGCGACTGCTGGCAAAGTGAAACGACTCAAGTTGGGGAAAAGTTCCGCTTGAGGGCTGAGTGCGCAATGCCTTTGAAACATACTTCCCAGGACACGTCAACCACTGGCAGTGGCCCGCCAACAGCCACCCCATTAATGGCTTTTCTTATCGGAAGTTCAAAATTTCTGCACGAGTGCACCGTAGAGTGGGTCCTTAAATCATTATTTCAACTAGAAAATGTTGCACTTAATTTTCCTCACTTGGGTTATTCCATTTCACAATTTCCAAGGCGGCGCGGTGGGGCTGAGCTAAGCAAGGCCACTGCGGATGCTGAACAGTTGCACAGTGGATTTTGCACTCGGCTTTGGAGAGTCTGTGGGCTTGTGTTGCTCCCTCAGCCAAACGCAACTTGGGATCAAAGGAGAGTGGCCCTCGCCTCGACTGCGGGAAGGAGCGATCCAAGACATTGGTTAAATTAATGAAGATTAACTGCTGTTGAAATCGTACTCGTGCTGTTCATGTTTTATTTGCACAGACGAGAAGTCATTCATATGTGCGTGAAATTACTTGGGAAATTGTAAAATAGTGCTCTGCAGAGGTCTGGGGCAAATGGGACGGAGTAATCGAAGTCAGTGGGCTGTACTATTCTATTATTGCTGCTAAGCAATTCAGCCTTACATCGTTGTCTTTCGAACTCTTTGCTCAGAGGAATTGTGCACGTGTACACAGCTCGGTAGGAGGTTTGCTTATTCGGAAGTGCTTGCCAGGAATCAGTCTCCTCGTTATGCAGAACACATGCTTGTTGGATTCTGGAATAT
This sequence comes from Eristalis arbustorum, assembly GCA_916610145.1. Lineage (NCBI taxonomy): Eukaryota > Metazoa > Arthropoda > Insecta > Diptera > Syrphidae > Eristalis > Eristalis arbustorum. The sequence goes on along the minus strand of OU744316.1, from coordinate 54,916,941 downwards.
GTGGCTTGGGTACCTTTCGCATTTGGTCTTGTTTTCCAATACTGTCAAGATAGTACCACATCTCTACATCCTTTGTTTGCGGCAGTGACTAAAGAGACCGAGTTTTTGAACCGCATTGCCTCAGTCAGGCAATAGCGAGCAGGACATGTAGGTGGCTATGATTTGACTTGTGGTGAATGGGGGCTGGTAGTCCCTATCGGCCATATGGCCATGGCTCGGTTCCTTTATGCTGGATCCATTATGATGTTGCAAGCGAGTACTAAAGTACCATGGGGCCTGTTTTGTCGATTAATCAACTAATTCCACGGTCAATATGAATCTTACAATGTTTTTCCTACTCATCACCGCTTAAGTCGTCAAGCTTTACGAAGATTTACTCAGTCAAAAGTTGTGTGAGAATGTGATTCTTATTCTGTCGCATCTCTGCAGCTGGTATGTTCAGACGAATTGCCTGTGTACCTATAGCACATTGCCCAGTAAGAGGTCTTAGTAGCATGGCACAACTGTGCTACTAAGACTGGGACATAGAGCCCTGCCGCTGCTGCAATTTTCAGACAAAACCATCCAGTTCTGGCTCTATTCAGGACTGGGTCTTCCAATTTTTCTTTCATTATGGAGCTAAGCTGTATCGATCGATAATTGATTGCCCGAGATTTCCCCAGTTCAGACCATTTTTCGAAAATGAGTCTTGGTACTCAGCAGAACGTCACATCGAATTCTAATCAGCTTGATGATACATATTTCGATTATGTTGTAGTCTCTCAATGCGAATGCTGTCTGATGTATCGATCAAGGGATTTTTCGAAGATCACGCCTTTGAAACGTAGGTGGTTTCCTCTTCTGCTATTACCATTTGTCCCTGACATTGTGTTCAGTTTGAAGCTATTCTCTGGGGCTAGAACTGCTGTAGTATACTTTATGCTGTTGTCCAACTTGCTGGTATATTAGATGCCCGAGTAGTTTTTTAACTTCAAAAACCTGCTTCTGTGAGCTTCAGGTCCGATGAGGCTGCATTGTTGCTTCGGAACAAGATGAGAGGTGGGAGGAAGAGCCTGACCTTGAGTGCAGCAGTTGGAGTTGTTCTGATATAACCTGTAATGCCTAAGCAGACCAGATCCTACTAGTGAACCATGAGTAAAGAGGAGTGTTACTATCATAGGGCAGCACTAGTGGTTACCCCTATCTAATTACGAATGCCTTCTTGAGGAAGTTTTCCATGATCTTCTTCCAGACGAGTTTGAAATCGACTATATGCATGAGAAAAAGACCGTATCCATGCTTTTATGGCCACAAACACGAAACGTCACAATTGACAGATGAAGTGTTGAAGATTTGTGTCTACCCAGGCTATATATCAAGCTCGAGTAACGAACTTCCTTCCTCATTCTATCCCAACCTGCCCCAGTTGTTCTCAGAGATCTAATATCAGTCTGTCCGCGTGTATCAACATGTGGTAACTTATCATGATGCCGTCTTATTTGGCACTAGCAACCCTGTGGCTGCTATGTTAATAGCTTCACTTAAAAAGGCACCTATTCCTGTCAAACGTATGTTTTCTGTCATAGACGGCTTTTTCGGTTCCCAAACGTAGCAATATCTAGCCTCCGTAGCTGACGGTCCCAAGCACACTGCACTCAGTTGAAGAATAACTGAGTATACAGCAGTTCCACCAAGCTACTTCTAACTAAGACCATGGACAAAGTGAGTCTTAGTCGCTGGATTATTCCTCCAGTATTTCGTCCTGTATGTATGTTGAGGGCGAGACTGAATAACATAGCTTTCTATGAAATTGAGCCTTACGTCACAGATGTGTGAACAACACTGCAGTAAACAATCACTTCTAGCGTGCTATTGTTCTCACACGAATTTAAGCGATTTGCAATTTCATGGCGAATCAGAACGGCAATGTATGAGAAGTTCTGCTGGACACTAGGAAAACCTCGCCAAAGATGACATACGGTGGACTTCAGACAGCTGAACGTACTCAATTGGAGGCACCCACCACAAGATTCTTGTTAATTACTCGTTATGACACCCACAACAAATTGTAGCACTAGCTGCAAAAGAAATCAGTTTTCGTCGGTAGCTCAGTTATGGTGCAGCCTTTGCGACAGCAATAATCATCCATTTAGGTCGGGTGGTTCAATTCCTAGAACGACAAACGTAATTTTCACGGCCTCACCTCTTTCGAACCACTACCAATATTCATGTTCAGTTGCACAGTAGTCGTTTAAACACACTTTTCGATTAAGCTTCAGTTCAGACATTTATTTGGTTTCACAGAGTACACCTCAGCTCTGCACACCAGCCACCTTATTTCGATCTCGTTTTCTCTCTTTCATATTATTTGAGAAAAAAACTGTCTGCTATCTGCCCGTCCCTAACGAGATCCCATCTTTGCATTTAAATCGTTTGCAACTATATAACAGCTTTTCCCTTCCTTGGTTGAACGACGCGCTACAAAAGGACGGCAAGAAAGGCATTTTAAAAGTTTAACGCATAGAAAATATGACAAAGGTGGGTGAATTTACTCAAAGCTGAAGCAAGTTCAAGTAAATACACGAACCAACTGCCGATCGCTTTACGTAATCGTTTTTCAACTGAACAAATGTTTAGAATTGACTGTGAACCGGAAGAGTTCAACCAGAAACTAGAACCATGTTCAAGGTTCAGCTGAGTTTTAGACACTTAGACACAGTGAAGGCTTAAACTTTTAAAATCTAGAAATGCTACTCAAATTTTGCCGTTCTGATTCGACATGAAACTGCAGGTCGCTTCCCTTGAGAGAACAATATCACGATGGAAGTGATTGCTTATTGGTGTGATGTTACTTTGGTGTTTGGACTAAAGAAACACCAACATCGTCGGTAGTCTTCGTGCAGTTACATAATTGTTTCACATTTCCTTGCCAAATCGTGTCAAGTTATTTAAGATTAATGATCTGATGGCTAAGAAGCTGTTCGATGAAATGAATGATGCTGCTCCCGAAAATTCAGTCAGCCTACACACTGCGTTGCTTGTGATCGGTTCTGTCCATTTCATTTGTCACGTTGATTTAATACGGATATAGGCTCAAGTCTGTCACCAAAGTCTAGTTCTTGTGCACCGGGTAGACTGTCTCGGGTTGTCTTACTCACGCTCTGTAGGATTGTTGGCTGTAGAGATGCTCAGTGGCAATGTTTTCCATAGAAACACGACTTGATGGTGTTGACTGATATTTAGCTCGACTATGTAGACGACTGTTGTTCTGTTGGTTTTTGTCTGAAATGAACGTAGACTACACGAAAAGACAGCATGGGTACCGCAAGAGGCCTCCGCCATTTAAAGCAAATGCAAATAACGTTTTCTCACTTGCCTGTCTTGCTAACTTGGAACTTGTCACGGTCTGCAATTTTCAAAAACAAAACAAAAAAAACTGTGTAGCTGACCGCTACGAACATTTTCGAGTGGGAAACTTTCAAATTTGCCACGATTCGCCACTGATGAGCTTATGCCACATCATCCGACCTGCTATCAATTCCAATTTAATCTGTTTGTGTGACTGTACGTTAATGCGTGAACAAGTGTAATACCAACGTCGAGAGTGTCTCTCATACAGTTACATAATTATTTCACTATAGCCTTCCAAATTCGTTTTGATGATGCCTGATGTCTAGGAAGGTGTTCTATGCAATGAAAGAGCCCAGTTGCTGAATGTGATTTGGTTTTATGCTGCAATCTGTAGCAGCTGCTCTAGAAAAATCAGTCAGCGTACAAATTGTGTTGTCTGTTGTCGGTCCATTCCCACTTCACTGGTCAATTTGTAGCGGTACCTAAGAGTAATCTGCATTCCCGGCAGATGTTGTGTTTCATCAAAAGACTGATGTTGGCTTATCTCAAGGAAACTAGCGAATTCTTATACTCGTCACTGTGACTTAGGTTTCCCTGAGCTAATCGGTTGGGGCTAAGGATCGTGCCAGCTGTAGAGGCTTGTTGGCTGAGGCTCAGGTTCACGCCGACCTGCAGCGCCATAAGAAGAAGAAAAGAATCGGTCGTGGTCGACTTTGGCCGCTGAACGTTAAATAGTCGATAGAATAAGACAAGATGATAGTCAAACAGACAAAAATCTAGTTGTTACTACAAAAGAACACCCGTCATTCATGAAAAATATAAAGAAATACATTTTTTTATCTTACATGTGTTGCGGAATACTGTAATTTGCGTTAAAAATTGCAGAATTTACAACGAAACTACGTGACAATATCCCGCCACTGATGAGCTAATGCCACATCATCACAGTCCACCTCCGACCTGCTATCAATTTCAATTTAATCTGCCCAAAATTGCATCAAAATTTCCCTCGACCATCCACCGACCATCACCGTAGTGATGTCCCTAACTAGAGTCCTCCACTCCAGATTCGCAACTCGATTCCACTTCAATCCCCCACATCATTACGGTCAAATCTCGAATAACGGCCGGGTTGACTTTATTGCCATTGTTACATCGCCTCCTTATTAGGATTTAATTGAATTACTCCCGAAACATATTTGTCATCCGGCTGATTATCCGTTCCCCGGCAATATAGAGTCATCTGACTCGTGCCGTGTCCACATAATTTTCGCTTGTTTTTCTTTCGTTCATTAAATGGTCCAACCCCCCTCCGTGCTGCGAGTGCGGATCCACATAATCTCATTAGACTCCTCGTATGTGCGTCGGGACTAATTAGTGCCTAATGAAGGTCACGTGACAGCGTTTTCTATGAACACACCTTTAATCCTACCCTTCCCTTATCTGGCTCTCGGTCGGTCTCTCTCATATGGCATGGCAATTGAAACTTGAGCTCTGCCTCCATTCCCGGGCTGTAATTAAACTGAAACAAAATTGATAAAGTACAGCCGAGAAACAAAAAAAGGATTCCCCCACGCTGGCCGTCCTGTGCGCCTAATCCCCTGCCGTACTGTGGTGCCCATCCAATTGGATTATTCCGCAATTCCACGGCGAGGACAAATCACCGCCAGACCTTGGAAATGGATTTCGAATTTTCCAAATCACAACCTGAATTAATGGCGAATATTTGCTTAGCAGTTTTCCATAAGCGGGGTGGACCGGCAAAAAAGATACAGCCGATTGTAACTGACACAGAATTTGAAGGACCGCTGGCCTCACCCCACTGAACGTTTCATAAATGAAATTAAAAGAGCGAAGGTTGCTTTTTTTGGAAATTTTCCAAAAGCTTTGTCGGGCGCTTCTAATTCAAAACCCTCCCACACACACACCCGCTAGTGTGGGCGGAAGTCAGGACACGTCGCAGCGATTCTGTGTGCTGTATCTGGCAAGAGGAACGAGAAATATTTCATAAATCAATATTTTAGTCGACGGACGGTGGAACGGAAGTCGGTCGATGTGAAATAACTGCCGCAACGGCTGTGCATTGCATTGGGGCTGGCCCACGCTGCGGACTACGACTCTGTGCATGGCGTTGCGCAAGAATGGGGTATGTGCCCGACCACAATCGAATTACGGGTAGAAAATATTTTAAATCATTGGGAAAACAAGGTGAAGAAGCGGTGGGTGGATGGAGCGGCATGGCATGGTATGGCACGGCCTGGCAATCCGGGCAATTGATTATATCAATGGCTGGCCGTGTCCTGCTGAGACAAGCGAATTCGGAGCGGGAAATAAATTTAACGGATAATGATAGAGGCCTTTCAATTAAATTCATTTGCGGAGGAATTTGTGATATTTAAGCACAAGGCGTAGCGTGGTGTAGGCGGAGGCGGAGGCGGTGGCCGAGAGTAAACGTGTGTGATTGGGAGTGATTGATTAAATTGGTATGCGAATTGGATTAACAATGCGTTGCGTCGGATAGTCGGATGCGATGGACGAACGTAGACGTAAATCCGTATTTTCCAGTGGTGGCGGGAGATTTCATCATTGTATGCCAATTAAGGGATCCAATGAGAAGCTTGTCCAGCTCATTAGCCATGGAATGCTTAAGTGCGTGAGAGAATAAACTCTGCATCGCAGGCGAGAGCACGACAATGGACGGAATGTGTGGAATGATAAGGTTTCCGCGAAATAATGAATTTCCAATTTCGACGTATTAATCGCACAGAATGGACGAGAGGATTTAAAAGGAAATTGCTTCGCGGGCGGATGTAGAGAATGTTGAATGATTCATTGAACAGCGCTGTTGCTGGCTATGAATAAGTGAAATGTGTGAATATATATATGAGAGGGACTGACTGACTTTTTGATGGATCTGGTTGGTATTTAACGAATATTCCTTGAGAGGTAGTGGGAGTGTACTGGACTAGGGGTATTGAATTGAAGAAATTGGGATGTGTCGTGCAGACACTAGGAGTGCGACCACGAATATCTACTACACCCAATTCTTTCAATCACCGCTTTAGGTGTTGCCTGTAGAATTTTGACAAATGATCTAGGTGGGATGTTTTCAAAGTCGCTCCTTGTTCCGTTTCCTTTATCAAATTATATTCCTTGGGAAGAGTAGGAGTGTACAGCAGTAGCATTGAATTGTTTGGGCTGTGTCATGTGGACACCAGTACTGCGACCACGAATATATTTTGTACCCAATTATTTTTGTCTAGAATCTTTCTCTTCTTTAAAGTCTCTCCCTCACGGATCTTCTATTTATAATTTTCAACCTTTCCTTGGCAAGGCTTGTGCAGTCGATTATCAGGTGGTCCATGGTTTCTTTAACCTTGGCACAGTGCCTTCAGAATTCCATGCTGGCAAGACCCAAAACATGGTGGCCCGTGGCGTTGTGGGTATGTACGTCTACCTCAATGCACATGAATTTTTAAGTTGCAGGATCGATCACGGGCAGGTACTAAAAAAAATCAGTTTCACGGCAGCACCTATTTCGAGTCATTGACTCAAGAAGCATTCTCAAACTTGGCCGTTCGGAGTTGGCATAAAACTGTATACTAGGTCCCTATATATGCACAATACGAGTGGTTGCTGAGAAGCTGGTCCCAGACGCTGTACGGGTTGTAGGGCCACCTTTTTTATATTACAAGACCCAAACAGTTTGGAGAGTACGATTACTTTGACGCCAAAAAGTGATGATTGTTCTGAAGATACTATAAGTACTATACCTGATAATGAAAGCCAGAAGGCTGTTCTTCAATTCTGTAGTAAAAATTGGTTGTCCTGGACCCCTCTACCAGAAACAATCATCAAGTTTTGGCGCTAAAGTTGTACTTTCTCGAGGCCAAACAGTAAACAGAAATCAGCGTGCATCTCCATAATAGATTCCTCGATTTTAGGAATGTACGCGCCTGCCAACTGGCCAGGGATCTCTGTGGCTATGTGGCTATCGAACCACTGCAGTGAATTGCAAGTGGGACTAACCGCTGTTCAAATAGCAGTCATCCGACAATCAATGAGCTCAATATTCTGAAGATCTACTGTTTTATGCATAGACACTCAGGTTGCCTTCAAAGCTCTGGTCACCACATCGATCGATTCGATTGATTTTAGGATATCCTTCCTCATCCTGAATCAGGCCTTCACTGTGATGTTTCGGTGAACAACGTCGAGTATATAATGTCTACACGCGTGCTCAAGAAACTGCTCTTGAAGCTGAGCAATCTGCATTTGGATAGCGAGCAGGATAGTTCTCAGATCAAAATCGGCTTCAGGTTGGCTAGCCACTGGGACCGAAGCTACCATCGGCACTGTCTATTCTACCAGTCGCCTACCTGATGCCATATGGGCAGAGGTAACTTCCGGGGGAACAGTGGTAGCTTGAATACGTGGCATTGGCCTCGTGTTTTTATTTTCCTCTTAGCTTCAGTTCTTCTCCTAATCTCTTGGACCTTTGCACAACCCCGATAATTAGCTGGGTGCCCGCTGGTTTTGCAGAGTACGCATGTTAGCTTGCTCCTGAAGTTCAATTTCTCCGTCCTTAAAGGACTTTCCCCTTGTTTGTGGGTTTCTGTACATTTGACGCAGCGAGACTCCCAACTGCAGTTCGCCGCGGCATTTCCAAGCCTTTGACAACGACGGGTACATTGGAACATGTGCCTCGTCTTCTTTACAGTATTATTTGATCCTGTCATACTTGCACTTACTTCCCTGATTTTCCCTCGACGTGTGTTGAACATTGAAATGACTAATCACATCACTGAACGGCTAAGTCACTGATTGACCAGACCCTAAAAATATATAAAAAAAAAGGTTTCGCTCCGACCAAGAGCGAACAAATTATGGTGATGCAAATCAGTTATTGAGTGACTTTTTTTTCACAGTCTAAACAAGAGAGAGAGAATAATTTAAACACCCTTCAAAAGGTCGAGAGTTATTTTCGAGCACTGCTCAACAGTGGGAGAGACCTAGAATTGTATGCCGACTTCGAACGGGCAAGTTTGAGAAGCTTTTTCCAAATGGCCAGTATTTACCCACTAGATCGCATCATTTTGTTCTGTCGTATCGGGAACCGAACATCTACATTGTTGGTTGAAGTGAGATTCGGGACGAGGTACAGGTTACAGACCCATGACATAAAGGCAACTAGACGTTTCTAACCATTTCGACTCTTGCTTCTCAATCCGGACAAAAGCAGGTGTTCCTCAAATCAGATTCACTCGGGCACTGGACTGCCACAAGGCAGCATTTCAGTACATTTAAAGTAACCATCGGCAATGCCTGCCGAGCCGCTGTAGTAATTGGAAGATCAAATATCAAAGCCATCAAAATTGCATTACTAAGCACTGTCAATTTTTTCGGTTGAATTTCCGATGTTGGTCCTTAACATATACGAAAACTCAAAATCAAGTGTGCACAGGTCATAGGTACGCCTAATATGGCGGCTGTTCTTTAAAGAAGGTAGACCTCCGATCCATTGAGGCGTATCACGTATACGCATTATATAAATCATGCTCCGTAGTCGAGTCGAAGAGAACACGCTTGTCGTTACATGGAAGTGCAACCAACACACCTCCCTCCATCTCAGCTACAATGTCCTTACTTCAAAGACCACATGTCCCCCCAACCCCTTCCTTTGATCATCATGTTAACATTTAATCTCGAAATAGATGTACATTGTCGTCTTCAAGCAATTGCTTCATTTGACACAAGCTCCCTAATGTCATCTCCGGCTTACACATGGGAAATGTCAAATCTCCTTTGAGCACTCTACCCTCATTGCCGCATGTTTACCGAGTGCCATCTTAAGCTTAACCCCACCACCGACAGCCAAATACTTGCGTAAGTAAAATTTCCCTTTTTAAAAGGATTCCCTCCACCAAGCGAAACTCGATCGAATGCAAGTGACAGTAAGCCAATATACCTACATGCAAACCTCCCCAAAAACTCAAGGACTTCGTGTACGCGTCCGTATACAGGGCCTGGTAGCCTTCGACTAAGAAACGCTTCGGCACTCGTCCCCTGCCCCGCCACCGCGCTTCGGCAGCGTAGAACAGTAGGTGAAATATTTCATTCTCCGTTGCGATCCATTAAACTGTCAACACATATTTTTCAGGGCAAGTAAAAGGATTGGAAGAGTATGCTTATAGGTTGCTTTTTTCGTTTTTGCGTCACGCTATTCGGGAACTGTGTGTTTGCATGTGATTTGCGAAGCTGACGTGCGCCGGTGTGAGTGACGTGAAAGAAGTGGTTTAGCAAAAGTTGGCATTGATTCCTGGTCCATTAGGCAATTTTACCTTGTGCTCGCAATACACGAAGGCTTTGTGAAACGAAGGAAAAAAAAAACGATAACTGCCGACTGAAAGTATGCGTGGATGGGTGTGCGAAAATGTGTCGAAAATGGGATTGATTATATTGTGGGCCTTAATGGCAGGTTTTCCATTTGGAGGGAGCTGCTGTTAGGAATTAAACCTGTTTTGTGAGAAATAAGTTGTTTTAATGTTGTAGGGTTAGACGTGGAGCCATTAGACACATTTGGAGCACTGACTCGGTATTGGGTCGCTTGCTATCACGAGTATACTACACAAACAATTGATTCTTTGCGAAATTAGGTGACTCCTCATCCAACAGATCTCAGTTACTAAGTACTAAGCTCGTGGGCTGAGGTGGATCTGTGGTTTGCTTCTGATACCAATGGCACTGCATCCTAAATTCTTTCCAACAAATCGGTGTAAATGGCTAGAGGTGAGTACCACCGGCCAGCTAATAATATAATAATATGGGCGGCGCTACAGCCCGTAGGGGGACAGGGCCTAGCTTCTCAGCAACCACTCGTGTTG